>LPNX010528844.1:26016-133418 GCA_001517045.1 Pseudotsuga menziesii
ACCTGCTCATTACAGGAAGCTCACAGGCTGAGATTGCTTCCTTAAAAGGAGCTATGAACCAAGCCTTCTCCATGACAGATTTGGGGCTCTTAAGTCAACTTCTGGGGCTTGAGATTGCTCAAACCAAAGATGGAATAAAGGTGCACCAGTAAAAATATGCCTTGGATTTGCTGATCAAATTCAGAATGCAAGATTGCAAAGCAAGCAAAACTCCTTTCCTTTCAGGAGTGAAGCTGGAGGAAGATGATTCTCCACCGATGGTAAACAATACACTGTATAGACAATTGATTGGATGTTTATTGTATTTGACACATACTCGACCTGATATTTGTTATGTAGTAAGTGTGGCTTCTAGATTCATGGATCAGCCTCATGAGATCCATTGGAAAGCATCCAAAAGGATCCTTAACTTTGTTAAGGGAACAAGGACACATGGGATCTTCTATAAGGAAAAATCTGATCTTGATTTGATTGGATTTACTGACAGTGATTGGGCAGGTGATAGCATAGAAAGAAAGTACACTTTAGGGTATGTGTTCTTGCTTGCAGAAGGGCCAATCAGCTGGTCAAGCAAGAAATAGAGTGCCATTGCACTCTCATCTACAGAAGCTGAGTACAGAGGAGTTGTTAATGCAGCAACTCAGTGTTTATGGTTGCAGGGTTTACTTGGAGAGTGTGGTTTCGAACCTGAGTACTCAACTACCATCTACTGTGATAACTAGAGTACCATTCGAATCTGTAAAGATTCAGTTCAGAAGCAGAGAACCAAACACATTGAGATTCACATGCACTACATCAGAGAGCTTGTGCATGATGGCACCATTCACCTACTCTTTTGTTCATCTTCAGAACAAGTAGCTGATATCTTCACCAAAGAATTTTGTGAGAAGACCTTCAGCAATCTCAAATCACTGCTGGGGATTGCTGATCATGCTATGAAGCATGAGTGAAGACAAGATTTCCAAATTTTGTTTTACAGTCCATGTTTAAGGGAGGATTTTCCCAAGTTGGTTTTGCCTCTTTCCTTGTTTATTTGGACTTGCAGTATGTAAAGGGTGACTAAGCCTTGTTGCTAGGCCCTATATTTTTTATTTATTACTCATAAAGTCAGGCTTAAGGGGGGGTGTTAGAATAATCAACCCATAGTTTACCCACTTAGACATTAATTCATTTATTTTTGTCTTGTTTGCCTAGTTCATGTGTCCCACCTTGTGCAAGTTGCTAATTGCCTATCCATAGAGGTCAAACTTGCCATATCTAACTCATGTAGCACTTGGGAAAGCGTTAGGAATCAAATCTGCTTTATTCCTAGCCTCCTAGGCGCCCTTTTTCTTTTTCCGCTTTATTTCCTGCTTTTTCAGTGTTTTAAGGCACATAGGAAAGCAAGACTAGGTGAGGTGAACTAGTTTTTTGTCCTCTTCATCCTCCACTCTTTTCTCCATGAGAAAGCATGTATGAGATGCCATTCCACTACTCTTTAGCTTTCCCATGCACCCTTGCCAATTAGTGAGCTCCATGACAGATTTGGGATCAACTTTTTACACCTATGGGGGATTTGCCTATTTTGAGTAAGCCTGCTTTATGCTAGTTTTGGATGCCTCCTTATGCATTCGACCTATTGATGTATTCTATATATTCAGAAACCTATGTTATTACAGGGTTGGCTATTGTACACTCAGTTAATTTAATTTTGTGTTACAACTCCATATCCAGTCTCCATTGTTAGCAATTTTGCATGATCAATTGATAATTGTTGTGGGTAAAATTAATCTACTGCTCGCCTGAATTTCTACAAATTATTTGAAAGGGGATGTTTTTCATTTGTATTTATGGAATTCTACAGCCCACCTTTAAACATGGCACTTGTCTGCGTTTGCATATATGAACAGTTGGGTATTTAGCTTGTCTTCGATTCGATCCACTTTTGTAAGCCACCTGACTCCTTTGAGTCAATTCAAAGAATTATTTGTTATATTACTTGCATTACACCTGGTTTCAATCTCATCAAGTCAATTCTTGCAAGTCATGTTTTGGGCTATAAATTGTTCAAGGGATGTCTCTTCCGAAATTCAACTCATCAGTAAGTTTACCTCTTACCATTACAATCATGTTTGAGTCAGTTTCATCACTTCAAATCAAATTTTGTTCCATGTTTCATGTCGATGATGGGGGAAACATCATGGCCTTGCTTCGATGAGTCTATTCCTGTCGACTTCAGCTCATCATTTAGGAATTAGACTTAGAAACCTAGTCAAGTACCTTGAAGCCTGCATGCCTTAATGGTAGGTTTCATCACTTTCAATAGTAGGTTTTCATCAATGAACTTTGATTGAAATATTATATCAAGTGTTCAACTTCAAAACATCTAGTCACACTTGGGAGAATGTACTGAGATACCTTGGGAATCATTGACATTAATGGTGATCTCCCTCGCACTTGTTAACAATTTACATCAATGACTGGTAAACAAGTGGTTTCTTCCATGTTCGACATCAAGACATCTATTCACATGGTTAGAATCATATTTATTGGGGATTGGAATGAAGACCCTGACTGGTTAGGATTTATCAACATAATTCCCTATCCTCAGGTTGCGATGGAAGATTATTTGGAGTCATGATATGCATCCACATTGTATGTTTGGTGGCTATGTCCATACTGTGTTCGGATAACATGGATCTAATTTGTATGTTCCGTAGCCATGTTCCTCTCTCTATTTCATTTTTTCATGGATATACAATGTATTCTTGGTAGCCATGAGATGGTCATCATCATGGATCTGCAGTGTATTGGTCCACAACCATGGTTGAGTAAGACAGGTCAGTTATTGGTCTTTTGTCAATTGTGAATCTCATCTCTTATTGCCTATGATAGAGGATTGATGTCTAGCAAAGTATTTCACCTATCAC
Organism: Pseudotsuga menziesii; assembly: GCA_001517045.1. Lineage (NCBI taxonomy): Eukaryota > Viridiplantae > Streptophyta > Pinopsida > Pinales > Pinaceae > Pseudotsuga > Pseudotsuga menziesii. Next base: position 28,926 of record LPNX010528844.1, read on the forward strand.
TTCCTTTTAGCCTCATAATTTGGGGGACATTATGTTGCACCTGAAAGTTCCACAGTTGCTCTGTTTTCCTTTCAGAAATCCTAGCCTGATTTTCCTTTGGAAACTTTTTTCCATCCTTAGGGAGGCTAACGCTTTTCCCCAGTTACGACAGAGTGTCGTTGATGCTCTGTCCAGTAGAGCAAAGTGCGCTGGCTCTTGTTTATATTTTGGCAGTAGGCGTCATCAACGCTTCTCCTTGTTAAGCAAAAGGCATCGACACTTCTTCACCTGAATCCAAGTGTGTCGATCAACCTTAAACATGAAAAAAAGAACATTCTAGAAGCTTCCTTGCGAAATCCTATGTGGAGTTTATTTCTACTAGCTAGGGAGAGGTGGCATTCGCCTTCCTCTCCTATTGGGATCACCTCCTATCCATTCCCAAGTGAATCTCATCATATTTGGTCTATAAATGAATCCTTCATGGAGTGAGTGAGGGGAGTGCAAAGAAAGAACCCTTATGCTGTTGTACTGAGATATGGTTTAGAGGTAAGATAGAGTGAGATTATGTGTGAAAATATTGTTGTAAGTGTGAAATATTGTGGATTTGTTGTAGAGGATAAAGATAGCAACATCAAGGCTTTATGGTTGTAACTTTACTCTCTTATTATTAATACAAAAGTGTTCCCCTTTCCTGTATTTAATGTGTGTTAATATTAGTTAAATGTTGTTAGAATCCTTGATCACTAACATAGATGATTGATTTTTCATGATGCTCTCACTTTGTGCTTTTGCCTTTTAATCTATTTTGCAGGTACTGAGGTTTGCAAGAAGGAATTTTGGAACAAGGACGAAAGGACTTAGATATGAGGTATGATTTTGGTTTCATGTTGATCAAATTGATTATCTAGGGGAAGGATATGCTACCGTGATATTTCATTCTACACTTGTGTCTTACAAGGTAAAGGAACAAGCGGTGTCCTCACCTATTGCAAAATTCCTTGAAACAGAGATGTGCTATGTGTGTTTATTTTTGTTTTGTGCAGGACAAAAAGAGATGATTTGGATATGACGAGATAAAGGTAGGTTATTTTTGTGGCAATGTAAAGAAGGTCCTAAACTGTTCATACACGATGGATTTCTTGTAAATGTGGTGAAGACCTGGATGAGGACTAGGCCTACACCCAATATGAAAAAGGGTTGGATCTGTAGAATTTTTTTATGATAAATAGTACCTTTCGATTATCGATAAGAATATGGTGATGGAAACAATTATGATGATGAATCTGCGATGAAGACTTGACCAGATGTGTTGATGACTGTGGAAGAGAGATAATACCATCCTAGTTAAGAGGGAGTGTTGATTTATTTTTAACTTCAGAAGATATTATGATGTATATTATCATTGTATGTTTTTGTACCCCCATCAGAGACATGTTTACCTCCTTTCGGGATCTCATTATTGTGTATATACCTTGAGGTACAACCTCCATTGTAAGTCAGGGAAATAGTCCCTAGTGTAACGTCATGTAATTTGTATTTGGAGTCTCTCTAGGATAATTCGTCCCTGTTAAGGTAAGAGGTCATCCCCATTCAAGTAATACGTTAGTTTTTGGCAAGGGGTTGGGGTAAGTTGTGCAACATCACGGATGTTGCACAAGCCCAGAAGACACTGTGCAAGATGAAGATAACGCCATAGGTGGAAGATATACTACTTTTGATTACTTTGTGTCACTTTCTGTCCTTGTTGAACATTTCTTGTGGATATTGGTCATTAGTCAGTTAAATAAGTTAGGAGTTAGTTAGAAGTGGACCATGAATGTAAAGGCACGAGCCTATATATAGATATATATATAGGTGGAGAGAGATACATATATAGATAGAGAGAGAAAAAGTTGTTATCTGTCTGAGATGAATTGTTATCTATTTTGATCTAGGGTTGATTGTGTAGAAGTAATATGATAGGATGGATGTTGATCTGAATCACTGTTATTTTCTTTTTTTTTTCTATATTTTTGTTCATGCAAACCTGATGATGAATTCTAAGTGAATATGAAATATGGGTCTATGATGCGATGTTTTACCATTTAAGAATGTTGTCATATTTTTTTATCTAGATTTGTTACAGTTATGAATGAATGGTGTGCAATAATGAATGTTTCTGTTAGAGAATTTGATATGATATGGTCATTAAGTTGATAAACCGTAGATTCCCTAACCCTCTTCTATACTATGGAAACTTGGTTCCGTGAGACCTCCCTCGAACATCTCAGGTGATACCTCATCTGCTTTGTGGGTGTTGCTGGACAGGGTAAAACCTGTCTGGGCCGATGCGGCGAGTTGAGTGTCGAAAGAGTGGGACCCCATCGACTAGGTTTTGTTGGTTGAGGGTTGAGCCAACAAATGGTTCTGTTGCCAGGACCATGTTGCAACTGAGAGGAGGGGATGAGGCATCTGACGCGACCATAAATCCAAGATTGGTTTGACCAGAAGTTGCGAGAATTTGGTAAAACAAAAAATCAGAACCTTGGATTGACAATAGACAAATGGTTTGCAAATTACATACATGATGGTCCTCATGCGTATTTCTTCTGTGAGTTTTCCATTATACTGTACGAGTGGTTGGCGCAGTTTACGTTCAAAAAGACAAATTTCCAAGGAGGAGAACCAACATCTTGGACCCCTGAATTGATCCAGGAACTGCAAGAAACTGACAACAGAGCGTTGTGAGCTATTGAGGTTTGGATGGATAGTATCCTAGAAGGACACATCACAGATTTTGCAATCGACACTACCAAGTCTTACAGTGAAGCAGAAAGGGATTTTTTCAACGAGCCGAGAGGTAGGTTCTTATTATCTCTATAGTTGTCAATTAAAATGCTTGTTTGTGAAAAAGGTATATTGAAGATGCACCTGGAGTAGTATAAATCGGGTGTGCGGAGGTGGTGGATACCATGAATAAAGGGGGAAGATGAATGGGAAGGTAAGGGATAGAAAGTGGCAAGAAAAGTGGCAAGGGGCAAGTTTGGATGAGACTGTGAGGGAAGCTAAGGAAGAAAGTGGTTCTATAAGGGGAGGAGCAAGGTTTCGACAAGAGAAGAGGCATAGGATAGGGGAAGGTCCTGTTGCAATCGAAACACAAAACTATGAAGGACAAACATAAGGGACGAAGCAACCATACAGTGACAAAGAGGACAACTATACCCAGACTACACCCAACAAAAATGTTACCACACCTCCGCACACCACTTCAAACTCAGGGAGAAACATGAATTCTACATCGACTTTCCTGATGTGTCAACAAAATTCTAGTAGTAGATCAGTGACTGTAGGAAGAAGGACGAGGATGGTAGGAGACAACACTAAGTTACCTTTGTTCCATGCGAACAAGATGGATGATCCCGAGCAATACTGGTTCCTCTGTGAGGAAGTATGGACTGTCAGACAAGCCAAAAATGACGATGTCAAGAAGGACCAACTAGTGACTACTATGAGGGGTCGTGTTCTAAATTGGTACATGAAATTTATACAGGTTCCTATGGGGACCCCTGCAAGAAATTTGGATGAGGTTCGGAGGGGACTGATCAAAGAATTCTGGAAGCCAAAATCAAAGGCACAATACATCACTGAGTTGAAAGAGATCAAGCAGTTTCTGAATGAAAATATGTGGGATTTTGACCAAAGGTTTAAGACATTGATGGCATGAGTCATATTTGATATGAGTGATGTTCAGCATAAAGAGTGGTTTATCACAGCTTTGGTACCTCATATTTGGTAACCGTTGATGCAGTAGAAGATCACGACACAAAGTGAGGCTCTGGAGATTGCGATGAAGTTGGAAGCTTCACCCAATAGGGAGAATACAGTTGGCATGAATAAAATCTAGGCTCAACTGGTAAATGTAATGCTTCAGTTATAAGACATCAAGAAGGAGAAAGAATATCATGACGATCTTTGGTGCACTTGGTGTCATGCAAACGGACACACTAAAGATAACTTCCCCAATTTCCAAAATTATCTAGTTTCAAGAGCACTGAATGCATTAAGTTGGGGAAGTGTACCATGGTGTCACATATGTCAAGTTTATGGGAACCGAAATGAAGAGTGTAGCTACATGCAGAATATGGTGTCAAAACCAGCCAACCTGTATTGTTGCTTTTGTAAATCGGTGGGACATGAAGACAAAGACTATCGTGCATATGATATACTACAGGAGAGAACATATGATTCATAATTTGTGAAGGGAAAATATCATTGCACCATATAGCAACCACAGACACAGCCTCAAATGGTAAACTCTCGACCGCAGTATACACTACTGCCATAGATGCAATTTATACCATCGCAGCCACAACCATAGTTCGCACCACATCCAAAATTTGCACTACAAATGCTATAAAATCAAATGAAGATGCCTCAGTCACAACCACAATATGTTCAGCAATAACCGAATCCCCTGTCGCAACAGATGGCTCAGCCGCAGTACTAGCAACAGGGAGGATTTCGAGGAGGATTCCAAGGAAGAGGAGGAGGCTTTGGACGAGGTCGCAGATTAGTCTAGTGTTACATTTGTGGGGTATTTGGGAACTATCAGAGAGATTTCCCACACTTGCAATTCTCATGCACATATTGCATGGAGATCAATCATACTGTCAAAAACTGCCCATAGCTGACCACAAGATGGCAGGCTGGGAATGTACCTTAGTTGTAGAGCCCAAACTAAATCTAGACTCAGAATCAGCTACAAAACCAGAACTAGTTGCAGACCTAGAATCGAGTTCCAATCCAAAATCCAACTGTGAACCAACCTATGAACCCCCCATTGAACCAGAATCCTCCACTGACTCAGAATCCCCCAATGAACTAGAATCAAGGGCTAACAGTAACGATGATCTCAGCAGATCCCGGAACAAGGGATGTTGATGTTGTCATTGTCACCCACGTAGGAGCCACAACAGGAGAGGATGGGCCTTGCCCATAGATTTGACTAGCTGGATAGAATAAGGAACCATTTGATGTCGCAACTAAAAAAGAGACATTTCTTGGAGCATGAGATGTGCTCGGAAGAAATCTTGGTAAGTCACCTATCTATGAAATGCCTCCCGCTTTTGATTGTACACTAGAGGAAGGACCATCGTAGTAGCATGGTACCTTGCAACACTTCTTTCAGAGTTTCTTATCAGTGGAAAGAGACCCATACATTTTAGCTGATATTGAAAATTAGTTGTGCCACCCTAGTAAGGAGTCCACTGTGAATTCTTTACATAAGAAAAAGACAGGAAAGGAGATGCGTATGAATATTTAGATTGGAGACTATGAAGTCGACTCGGTCATTCTGGATCTAGGGTAGGACATAAATATATTAACAAAGAAGACATGGGAAAATATGGGGTAGCCGACATTGGGATGGTCCCCGGTGCAGTTGCGATTAGGTAATCAAGCAAAGGTTCAACCAATTGGACGGGTATCTAACCTGGACATAGATGTTGAAGGTATGAGGACTCATGATTATTTCACCTTAATTGAAATTGTTAATGCTGAAGGATCCTACCCCACACTGTTGGGGGTTGGATTGACTAATGATAACATGGTAGTCATTAAATTCAAAAAGCAGATGATGACTTTTGAAAACTAAGATATAAGGGTTATCGCGCACATGGATCCTGATGAAGGAAGGAGATACATTGAACCAGAAAAAGATGAAGTTGTTAGGGGTGGGATCATTCCTAAAATATCTCTGAATATTATATTCACCCCACTGCTAATAGAGAACTCGGTTGGCACAACTATAATTCTGCGTCTTTTGATTCTGAGGATGCGCTAGAAATTTGGAAAAATAGCATGCATGAGGTGTCCTTTAGGAAGTGCGGTTTGATCACACAGTCACTACACCATGTCGCGACTGAGATTGTAGAATTATCAGTTTATGAAGGGTTTCCTGAACTTTCTGCGTTCTTAATGGAATTTGAAGAAAAGGTCTTAGAACCGTAGTGATTGCTGGCACTAGAGGAAGCACTAAAGGCTACTCCAACACGCTGGTGGGAAACTCATAAAAATAAAATTACTGGATGGGCCCAATGTTTATTCTTGATGATAGTTCTCTTCAACAATGCAGAGGCATACCACGTTGGGAGATATGATGGATGGAATGAACCTAGCTACCATTTGATGGAATGCCAAAAATTGTGGGCATCATGACCAAAGGATGAATGTGCCCATGCATTTATTCACACCCTAGTTGAAATGCCAAGATCTTGGATCCACATGTGCAGTACCACATGAAGTTGATAATGGAATGCTATAACATGTATGGTGATCCTGACGATGATGATAAGCTTTGGAATATCAATATCCCAAAGACAGAAGGAAGTAGGGACGTTGTAGTACCAGATGTACCATATGATCCCATGAGTCAGCCGATGAAGATCAGAAAGGTTAACATTGGGGAAAAAGAGAACCCAAAATTTTCAAGTGTTGGAGACTATTGGGATGAGGAGACCATGGAAAAAATCACAGACCTGCTACATGAATTTAAGATCTCTTTCAAACAAAGTTCTCAGAAATGAAGGGGATACTGGGTGATCTAGGAGAGATGAAGATTCTGTTAAAACCAGATGTGAAACTAATACAATGGAGGCCATATCGCCTAAGTTTGCAATACAAAGAAAGAGTCAAGTCTAAACTTGACCAGATGTTGGATGCTGGAATCATTGAGCTGGTAGAAGAATCAAAATGGATCAGTCCCATGGTGGGCCAAGACAAGAAAATGAGTCAAGTTCGGATCTGTTTCGACTTAAGAAAATTGAATGATGACTGTATGCATGACCCATTTCTGACCCCGTTCACTGATGAAGTTCTTGAAGGAGTAGGTAGCCAAGAAATGTACTCTTTCACAGATGGATTCTCTGGTTATCACCAAATTATAATCGCCAAGGAGGATCTACATAAAACCACATTTGTCATTGAGTGGGGCTACTTCGAATACACGGTGATGCCTTTTGGGTTGAAGAATGCCCCCACAATATTTTCCTGAGTTCTTGCTGCAACATTTAAATATTTCATTCAGAATTTCCTACAGGTGTATATGGATTATTGGACAATGTATGGCCTAATCAAGGATCATTTGGAAAACCTTTGACTGATGCTGGAAAGGTGTTGACAACATCAGATTTTTCTTAACTCCAAGAAGTGCATTTTTTGTGCACCATTTCGGATATTGTTGGGTCACATTGTGTGCAAGCAAGGATTACTGGTTGATCCTGCAAATATAGCACTCATTTTGAGCTTTCCACCACCTACCAATGTAAATATTCTCAGGGCGAAGCTGGGGCACATTGGTTACTATCGCAAATTTATTAGAGGATATGCTGCAATCGCTGCCCCGATGGAGAAACTACTGAAGAAGGATGTTGTATTTACATGGATTCCAGAATGTCAAAGTATATTAGACACGCTGAAGGCCAATATGGCTTCAGCACCAATACTTATATTCCTATATTGGAACAAAGAATTCCATGTGCATGTTGATGCATATTCTATTGCGCTACGAGTAGTGCTCGCGCAGCCAAGAGAAGGAGATGTGGATCACCCAATTGCAAAGGTCTAGCGATGGTCTATGTGCTGCAAAAATTCAGGAATTACCTTTTAGGTGGCCACTTCAAGATGTTTACTGACTACTCTAAGTTGAATTTTTTGGTCAATAAGCATGTGTTGGGGGGAAGGTATGCCCGGTTGGTTGCTTCCCTTTTAGGAGTTTGATATTGAAATTATTGTAAAGCCGATTTGTTTAAATGCTATCCCTGATCATTTATCCAAAATTGAAACAGGAGAAGAGCCTACTAATATTGAAGATGGACTGCTCGATGCGTAGTTATTTTGATTTGACATGGAAGATGACCATTATGCCCCAATAATCCAGTTTTTGGTGACAAGAGTCACCCCAGAAGAACTTTCCACAGGTCAAAAGAAGCAGTTGGTGGTTAAAGCTTCTGATTATCAGTTCATTGTTAGACACCTATATAAGCTGGGACCATATGAAATCTTGTGACGATGTGTCCTACCACATGAAGAAGGGAAGATCTTAGCAGAAGCTCATGTGGGAGTCGCCGGGGGACACTATGGCGGCCGCACAATGGCAAGTAAGGTGCTTTGTGTAGGTCTCTGGTGGCCTACACTACACAATCATGCAACAGATTATGCGCTGACCTGCAACATCTCTCAACGCACTGGGAAATCATCATGGAGAGATGAGATTCTGCTAGTTCCACAGGTTACTCTGCAACCTTTTGATAAATGGGGTGTAGAATTTGTGGGTCCAATCAATCTACCTGGGAAAAGAACTGGTGTGTGGTATAAATCACCGCAACAGACTACTTGACAAGATGAGAAGAGGCTGCACCAGTAGTAGATTGCACTGCGATGACAACATCAAAATTTATCTTTGATCACATTGTGACATAGTTTGGATGCCCAAGGATACTAATGAGTGACTAAGGCATGCATTTTATCAATCAAAGAGTCAGAGAGCTAACGTAGGAGCTGCAGATACAACATAAGAAAAGTACACCATATCATCCGCAGGAAAACAAGACTATAGAAGCATTCAAAAAAATATTGGAGCACGCACTTACAAAGGTATGTAACGCTAACCAAGATGACTGGGATTTGAAAATTCCAGTGGTACTGTGGGAATATCACACCACTTCCAAGAGATTGATGGGGAAAACCCCATTCAAATTGGTATATGGGAAAGAGGCAGTCATGCCTATGGAGTACATCGTTCCTAGTCTACGTATTGTAGCAGGGACATGCATGGATGATGAAGCCACACTAGAAGAGTGCACAATGCAATTAATACATCTTGAAGAATATTGTTTCATTGCAGGATTCCATCAATGCGTAAAAAAGGATCGACAGAATTATTGGCATGATCGCCATATAAAAAACAAATAGTTTCAGTAAGGAGATTTGGTGTTGTTATATGACAACAAGTTCTTGAAGCATCCATGTAAGTTACAGGTGCACTGGTTAGGTCCATATCTTATTAATTCATTACCTCTGGGGGTGGAGTTCAATTGCAATAGTTAGATGGGGCGGTGCTGCCAATGCTTGTGAATGACAGCCACTTGAAGCCCTATCGGACGGGGGAAGAACCATGCAAAGTCTGAGGCACTGCACCAAAAAAAGAGAGAGAGAGAGAAAATATAGGTAGGATAGGCAGAAAGAGGAAGGGCACACCAGAAGGAAGGGGTCACACAAGAATATAAGTCATTAGCATAGTCAGAAGGGCCTGCCACAACAAGTGTAGGGTTGCGACATAGTCAAAATCGGTACTAGATAAAGAGTAGTTAATATAATTAACCAGATAGAACCACACACTTCTTGAGCTATCATGCAAAGAAGGGGAAGGATAGACAGAAACAAGACATGATTTCGCCAAGAGAGAGGGGTTGCATCGAGAGAACAATAGTTGCATGGAGGAGAGGGGCTGCATTGAGAGAGTAGTAGTTGCATGGAGGAGAGGGGTTGCGCCAAGAGAACAGTAGTTGCATGGAAGAGAGGGGCTGCACCAAGAGAAGAGTAGTTACATGGAAGAGAGGGGTTGCACCAAGAGAATAGTAGTTGAATGGAAGAGAGGGGCTGTGCCAAGAGAACATTAGTTGCATGGAGGAGAGGGGATGTGCTAAGAGAACAGTAGTTGCATGGAAGAGAGGGATTGCGTCGAGAGAACAATAGTTTCATGGAAGAGAGGGGATGCTCGGAGAGAATAGTAGTTGCATGGAAGAGAGGGGCTGCACCGAGTGAACAATAGTTGCATGGAAGAGAAGGGTTGTGCCATGAGAACATTAGTTGCATGGAAAATAGGGTTTGTCTCGAGAGAAAAGTAGTTGCATGGAAGAGAGTGATTGCGCCTGAGAAAGTGGCTATGCACAAGGAAATGGTTGCGCCAGAGGAAGTGACTACACAAAAAGGAGAGGCTGAACAAGAGGAAGAATCAGTAGCACTGTTTATATGACATATCCCCCCAACTGAAAGACGGTGACCGCATGTCACATCAGTACTCAATGACAACTATTAAGACAGGTGAATGATGGCACTTTTTGACGTAACGTCTAATGATAGCATATCTAAGAAGGATGTTGGCAGAATTGACGACGTAATTGGTTTATTAATGCAGGATTTAGTCCTAATGATGAACCCCTTATGACAATGATGATATACAAAGTGAGGCCAGTGTTATAAGTAGATGGCCAGTCGCTGAGAATACACCATGGGGTGAAATTACACCGTTCGAAGTTGTAGAGGTAGGAAGCTATGCTGTGTAAGGCAATGAAAACCAGAGCTAATATACAATGCACCCTGGATACAGGGGATATTTTGAGTGAGAATTCTTCATCAGTGGAAATTCAAGAAGAATTTGCAAGTATGAGGGCTAGCTTGTCCAAGATGAAAGTTCCTAGCAAGGTCATCCTTGGCTATATTTCTTCCATTCAATCTGAGCCGTAGACCAAGAAAATCATGAGGAATCTGGATGAGGCCAGATTTCTTGCCCCACTTGACTAAGTCTGGAGGAACAGGGAACAAGATCGACTTGAGGCAGCCCAAGATAAACCTGAATGCAAGGAACAACTAGGTTGTGGACACTAGAATGGCTTCCAAGGTGGAACAAAGGGTCATAATTTGCAGATGCAAATAGTTTCCAAGTAGCAAGGAGCCACCCAGACAGTGACAGTGACCCCGAAGAAGTCCAATGACTAGCATTTGTGGTCAGAGGCGCAAAATGATTCTACAAGATACGATATTGCAGTGGTGTGCCGAGTTCAGTAGAGATTGACCATAGAGGAGGTAGTTGCAGCAAATTGTATAGTTTGATAGATTCCTTGAAAATGACACATCGCTATCTGGGAGCAGTTTTAGCAATCCAAGCTTGCTGAGTACACCAAGTCCATGTAACGTGGCTTGAGGACGTGCCACAAGAATATGTTGGGGGATTGTTGGCAAGCGGTTGGGGTACATTGCGCAGCATCGTGGATGTTGTGCAAGCCCATAAGACATCGTGCAAGACGAAGATAGCACAACAGGCGGAAGATAGACTACTTTTGATTACTTTGTGTCACTTTTTGTACTTGTTGACCATTTTTTGTGGATATTGGTCATTAGTCAGTTAAATAAGTTAGGATTTAGTTAGAAGTGGACCATGCATGTAAAGGTGCGATCCTATATATAGTTATAGATATAGGTGGAGAGAGACACATAGATAGAGAGAGAGAGAACAAGTTATTATTTGTCTGAGATGAATTGTTATGTATTTTCATCTAGGGTTGATTGCATAGAAGCAATATGATAAGACAGATGTTGATTTGAATCGTTGTTATTTTCTTTTGTCTTTTTTTATATTTTTGTTCATGCAAACTTGATGATGAATGATAAGTGAATATGAAATATGGGTCTATGATATGATGTTTTACCGTTTATGAATGCTATCATATTTTTCAATCTGATCTGTTACAGTTATGAATGAATTATGTGCAATAATGATTGGTTCTATTAGAGAATTCAATATGATCTGGTCATTAAGCTGATGAACCATTGATGCCCTAAACCTATTCTCTACTGCGGAAAATTGGTTTCGTAATCCCTCCCTTGAACATCTCGGGTGAGACCTCATCTGCTCTGTGGGTGTTGCTGGACAGGGTAAAACCTATCTGGGTCGATGCTTAGGGAGATCAGGGCAATTCGAGTGTCGGCAGAGTGGGACCCTTGTAAACTTGGTTTGTGGTTAAGGGTTGAGCCAACATTAGTCACTTGATTAGTATAAATAGGGAGTCTCCCTCCCTTATTTATACACACCTCACACTCACTCAAGTTCGCATGAGAGAGAGAGAGATAAGGAGGAGATATTGATAGCCATTGAAGACTTCTTATTATTGGCTTTGATCATCTAATGACACAGTCTTTGTGACTGTACTATTATGAGGAATTTTGTGGGGTTTTATCCTTTATGGTTTCCCTAGTAAAAATATTTGTGTCTTGTTATTCTTTCAGATAATTATCTTAACTAAGATAACAAGATATAAGAAAAACTAACATACGGTAGACCCCTCCTACGACTTTCCTCCTAAGCATTGTTATATTGAGGTGACCTTAGTTGATTTTCCTAGGTATCATAGGTGGTGCTTGCACATGTTATTATGTGAGTGTCATGTCCAGGTAAATGTTGGATGACACAACCTATTTATGCATTGAATTTGAGGGAAACTATAATTGTTTACATACCCGCAATTGTATTTTATGGGAGTCTCGGGCCTCTCCTAGGAGAGACATACCTGTTGCATTTGAGAGCTCATTTTTCCTCTTTCCTTGCTTGTGTGCATTTTTCATAGCTTATTTAGGGGCATGCTCTATGTTCCATAGGTTTCCTTAGGGATCGTGGTTACTTGAGTAGAGTCACTGTGGATCGCATTCCGGATCCTCATCAGTCTCATTTTTTAGTAGGTTTACCACCTTTAGATCCTACTCAACCTCTTCACAAGAGGTGGAGATTTGAGACCGGTCCTCTTTCCCAAATGGGAATTATTAGACCTTTAAGGATGAGTACTTTATCTAATACTCATGATCTCCCTCCATCCCCGTCATTTGCATTGGGAGAATAAGCACATGGGGAGTTTTCTACCACCACCTTATGGTTTACACTAGTTTATACACTACCAGTTCTTCTCTCCCCGTAGGAACACATCCTTTTGAATCCACATGATATTTGAATCACATATTGAAATTTTTCTCAAGGAGGTCAAGTACTAAGCATCAAACCATTCCATTAACCATGATTCCATTTAAGTTTGGCATGACAAATGTTTAAGCTAATATACTATCATTCGTTCATGTTCCTATTGGTAAAATTAGTGTTGGAATGGGGGGCACATCTGCCCCTTATACTACATATTAGAATGGAGGGGGTCATATCCATTATTCTACTCCATTAGTACCTCTCACTAGTGTTAATCCTTGTTCGGGTGATGGAAGATATGTGAACGATGGATATACAACTTATATACCATCATTTATCCCACCATCCTCTATCCCTATCCCTTCAAATGTGTTTTTCATGGTGAATCCAGCCCTTACTTCAAGCGGGCCCTTAGGAGGGTGTGATCCTTTTGGTTACATGGTTCCCCCATCATCTAGTGCCCTTGTGTCCAGAGGCTATGTTCCTCCCTAGGTGTCTGTGGGTAAAAAAGTACACTAGATGAGTAATTTTGGTTATATGGTTCCACCTTCTCAAGGAATAACCCATATGCGAATTCCTGTGCATCTTTACATGGGTCATATGGGAGGAGGTTACTATATGAATGGTCAAGGTCATGGCCTTTACCAAAACCTGTTGTATGAGAACCAATATTTCCATGGAGCATGGAATCAAATGTCAGAACCTAGGTTCCCATTTTTAACTACGTTAAACTTTCTTGATCTATCTAGACTCACGATTAACGACCTAGTGTGTCATGATTTGTCATGGCCTTCTGTTCCCACAAAAATTCCTTTGGATGTTCTACAATTTGAACATAATAATGGAAATGATACTGGTGATGATGTTACGACATTTCATCTATGGTTCTCTTCAAACTCATTGAGTCATGATTATGTTGGAATAATATTGTTTCAACGCATCGTCACGGGTTCAACCGTGAAATGGTATATAGAGAATCCCGAGGGCACATGCTGGACCTTTAATGAATTGACCATGGTCTTCCTTAATCACTTTTAGTTGTCGGTTCACTATGATGTTGGTATTGAACTCTTATCAACCTTTTGACAAGACAAATCCACCCATATTTTTTACCATATTCAAGAGTGGCATATAAGAAATAAATTAATTAAGGCCAACATTCCACCAGAATTCTTATTGGAATGGTTCATTAAGTCCTTACTAACTTATATCGTGAATGATGTTTCGATGTCTGGTGTGGAAACTGAGGAACAAGCCATTTTTTGAGCTCAACAATTAGACCTAATTTATGCTCAATCTGATCTCCTTTATTGTATTATCCCTAACGCACCGAGGTAAAAAAATGACCCCAAGTTTAAACCTAGGCCACATGTCGATGGCATTGTTGGATCTACAAGTGTGAAAGTTGTATAGAAGGTTACACATAAAATGTATAATTTGTTGCTTTAATAGTTTGTGCTCAAACAAGCTGCAGCTTCATCCATCCCCACCCAATCTATGGAGGAACATTTTGTAATCATTAAACTAGAAGGGTAACCAACAACCTAGACGAAATAGGAAAAAGGGGAAGAATAATAAGAATGGATGGAATAAAAAGGATAATGTTAATTATGAAAAGAATGCCTAAAATGATGGTGGGGTCTAGAAGACTAAACAAAATGTCAAATTTCCATGTAATATTTGGGGAGAAGACCACCTTGCGTACCTGTTCCCTAGGATTGACCAGGACTCAAAGTCCATTGCATAGAGCCCAATTGTGCTGACGAATCCCCTTCCACATAATAAAAATATGAATTCGAGGACTTCAACCACTGGAAGTTGTGTTGGTGGAATTCAAAACCTGCCAAGCTCAGAAAGTGGTCATTGTTGTATCAATATGATGTCAGTTGTTCATTTTATGACCCATTCACGTGATTATGGCCTGTTGCAACTAACCATGGTTAAAGAGCCTTTGTTTTTAGATATTCCTTTACATATTGAAGATCCTAAGAATATGCCATGCATACCAAAAAGAGTCTTGAAGCACTCAAGGCACATTCCTAATGCTTGATATTCCCAGCACTATTGTATCATTGAGGATTTGGTCCAAACTCCCTATGTGATGTTAGCCTTAGAAGTAAATCAAACTTACCCCTTGCATAGGAGCGCCTTGTTGGATGCTTTGGTATCTTGTGATTTAAGTAGTCTAAGTAAAATCAAGTTTGATATGGATGATGTTGATCCTTGCTTTCCTTACCATGTGGATTTTCAAGTACCATATGGAGTGTCTAAAAAACACCATCAAACACAGCTATTGATGAAGGTGCTTCGACATCAATCATGTCGTTATATTTTTGGAAGGGTCTTGGATCTCCCTCATTGTCTCAATATACAACTACGTTAAAACAATTTGATGGATGCTCATTTAGATCACATATCCTTATTCCTTCTCTTCAGTTCTGGTTAGGAGGGAATACTATGTCGGTCGAGGTCGAGGTGGTTGATGCACACATTGACTACAATATTTTACTAGGTCGAAACTGGATTTATGCCATGAAGGAAATCATATCATCTTTGTTCCTCCTTGTATCCTTTCATCAGAAAGGTAGAATTGTGATGATCGATCAATTATCATTCACTAATTCTAGTTACTCTATATCATCAGTACCTATGGTCCCAGTTATTGAGAATTCTCAACTGGAAACTAAGAACATTGGTGTCAAGATGTATTCATCATTTAAGGGAACATTTAACTTTATATTTACAATTTTAACTATTGATTCCACTTCTGATGGTGCTTTACCATCGTC
The DNA here is from genome assembly GCA_001517045.1 of Pseudotsuga menziesii. Lineage (NCBI taxonomy): Eukaryota > Viridiplantae > Streptophyta > Pinopsida > Pinales > Pinaceae > Pseudotsuga > Pseudotsuga menziesii. The sequence continues at coordinate 44,418 of LPNX010528844.1, forward strand.
GAGTCCGATCTCGTTTCATACTTTGTATTTGCGTGATCCTGGGACTCTCCCTTCTCCAGTCAAATCTGGTGAAGGGAACTCATTCGTCAGAATGGATATGTTGTTTTTTGTAGAAAAGGTCATTTTTCAAGCTTCATATGAAACTTCTATAAAACCTATTCCTTCCTCTTTAGGGGCAGAGAAGGGATATATTGCGCTCCCACCCACTTTGGTGGTCCACTAAAATTTCCCACATGATTGTATCGATGATACTTTTCCCCTAGATGATGTGATTGTCGAGACCCCGAGTTGTCTTGAAAGGACTTGGGAGGACCTAAATTATATACCTTCTTCCACACAAGATCTTGAAAGGACCGAGCATGACGAGTCCCGGTCAATATTAGGTGAGGATTTTGATCACCCTATGCTCCCATTGGATGATTATATTCTATATGTTGATGGGAACATGCAAGAATGTTTTCCTACAATCTCAATGAATCCTCTATAGTATCCCATCGTTGAAGTTGAGACTTATTTGGACATGATCATTGTGCACTCTCACAAGAGAATAGATTATCCATCTCAATTTTGACTTGTGTTTGGAGGAAATAACCTATTGTGATTTATTATTTCGATGGATGAAATCTTGGTCGACCATTTAAAGGTTGAGTCAATACTTCAGTTTTCTCCCTCACACTCAATGACCTATGTTTGAGCCTCCAGCCTTGGCTGACACTTTATGCAATAGTGTATATATTTTGGTTTTACCTACCAGAATTTTGTAGCTTCACTCTAGTCATTTATCCATCTCTATATAGTTTCTTGAGCTTTATGGACTAATGTTAAAGTGTGAGGATTTTCTGTGGAACAATTTCTTCAGGTGGTATGGGATTGTGCCTAGTATGTTCATGCCTTCATCATGTATAAATATGAACTGACATATCAGATAGGATCATATTGTGAGTGCATTTTTGAATTATCCCATGACTATGTTACATTAACCATAGGTACAACCCGTTTATTAATGACACAGAACCTTCTGGTTTCTTCTAGAAGTGTCATTATGTAAATGGTAGAGATTTATCGATCATAGGTACCCTAGTTAGAACCAATTTTTCCATATGGTGCCCATGTTGAGCATCCTCCTTAGGTATGGGAGTCCCCTGTAGTCCCTCCATGACTTTGAATGGAAAATTCATGTTCTTTCTCCTCTATTATGATTGCTATTTCTCTCAGGGAGGGATCACTTTATATCAAGTTGTAAATGCATTGCATGGGTTTGATTTCCTTATTAAGCTTAATGTCAAGTCTTTGCTTCACTTTTATAAGCCATGTTTCCCAATCTTGTCTCAATTCTATCCAAGCAGAGCCTCTTATTTATCCTTTACAGCTTGATCACCCCTCATCCAAGAGTAAACATTCCCTCTAATTTCCTTATCATGCACACACTTATTTTCATCGAGCATAGGTATGTTCAAGTACATGGAACTAGATTTCTTGACCGCGACATTTGTTTCCTCTCCTTTGTACTATAACCAGAACCATGTTTCCGTAGTTGGCAAGGGATTATAGTCCCTTGGTGAGTGACCAAGGTGCTCGAAAAAGACAATGTGATGGAGTCTTTCACTCTGTGATAGTGGCACACCCACGTGCCATAGGTTACTTGTGGGACATGACAGTGTCCTTAAAACTTAATGACTAGTGCAATGGTGTGATGCAGCCAATTCCTTACACTTTACAAACAATGCACAACTTATACCTTAACTTAGCATATTCAACCATGAAATCATACATAATATGTCAATAATTCCATAATATTCATCCATTAATTAAAGCTATAGCAACATACATCCAACGGTAACTTGTATTGATACACAGTAAGAAAATATTCAACATTCACATAAACATTCACCATTATTCAATCATTCAACATAGGAAATTAACGTGGAAACCGATATGGGAAAAACCACCAAGGTGCTCTTCATATGGCATGAGAAATATATGTAGCACCTTTTAGCCTACAACTTGCAGATTGTTCTTAAGATATGTCTTTTTTGACTTAATATTATTGCTCTCATGCTCTCTAGTTTATTACTTCTATATACTCATATTGATCCTCACACAGCCTGGATCAACTCTTCTACTTTACTAGTGGTTTGCGCACAAAGCTACTAGATCCACGACTCAACAACATTCCACTTCTACTAGACTCTCCTTTGAGTTAACTACCGAGTCTAACTGAATCTAATTTAACTGATAAACAACTAAACCTATATTATCTAACCCTTATACAGAGCGATTTTCTTCTATTTATAACATTTCCCAGACCACGCAGGGCTGACTGAGTACTAATCAGTTATTACAGACTCAAAAATGGTTACAAAATATCTCTGTTACATTAAATTTCAGCCCATACCTAGCCGCAAAATTTCGGTATGCATTAACCACATCCTTAATTAGCTATGAAAACGTCCTTCTACTTATCTGTACTAGTCATAACTAGCCACAAAACCGTCCTTCCAGCTTCCACCGGTTCGCCCTCCAGCTGTTTTCCTTGGCTTTCACCTGCTCAGCATGAAATCTTCCACCTGCCTCTTCCACTGACTCAAATATTCCTTCCTCGCCGCAGCTATCCTATCGTAGATTCCTCTTCTTTGTGATTTCTTTCCAACCTTTCTCCGTCGCATGCATGTTTGATCTTTCTGCACCGGTTCATTTGCTTCCTTCTTAACCTGCTTTTCCCTTGTCGTGCATGCACTTTTCCTTATTTTTTTGCATGCTAGATTCTTCCTTGTGCACTTTCCCTAGCCCAACAAGCCCCCAACACGCACATGTGGCTCATCCCGAGCCACTAAGAAAAACAGATAACTCCACAAAAATGTGATTGCTCACGGCTTAAGCCTCCATCTAGTGCTTCGGCCTAGGATGCACGAGAGGACCAACCTTGTCTTGGAATTCCTTCACCATATGTTGCACTCTAGAAAATTCCATCGTCACTTCTTCATCCTGTGCGGCCGAATTCTCTACGCGGTTGAAACTGATATGTTCGAACGGACCTGCCTCTAGTGCTTGTATCATGTGCTGAAACTTCTGTTGTACCAGTTGAATAAGGCCTATGATCCACACTACTTTTGATTGGTGTGCATCCACCTCTGCCTCCCTAGTCTGGTCTTGGTCACAAAGAGCCTGGAATTTCTGCTGCAGCTGTTTGATTTCTTCCATCTTTGCAACCTTCTCCTGAAAGGGTAGCTTCTTCATCTCTACCTTTGCTGCGTTGATTTTCTAGGCAGCTTGCCTCGTGCTTTCCCTGATATTTTATGTAGTCTCATCTTCTGGAAGCACTTCCCATATCATGAAACAACGTCGACTTCCTTTGCGTAGAGTGCTTCTCCTTCGTTGATCTTCCCAACAACTTTAGACATTTCTCTTCTTCTCTCTTCAAGCACCTCAAGAGGTATGCTTGGTACCTGCCTATCCTGAAGCTCCTCAACTCACTTCTTTATCTCCACTGAGATCCGCGACAACCAGGAAACCTTGGAAGTTGAGTCTTCATATTCCTGGCCCTCTTCTGGTGGGAATTCTGCAAGCGCACCCTTAATGGCTTCAACTAATGCAACGTGGATGTGCTTGCATGCCTCGATTTATTGCTATTTTTATTTCAGGAGGGCCTTACGCTACTTGGCCTTCCTTTGCTGTTTTGTTTCCTGATAGGAAAAAACATTCTCCCTTAGTCGTATTTCTGTCAAGACTACCTATTGTAGCTCATAGAATTCACCTAGTGAAATATTGGAGAAGTCAATCTACAAGGTTGCAAACTCCTTGACAACATCATCAAAGGCACCCGTCACCATTCCTCTTTCCATTGTGCACCTGTGGATTTGTACTTTGATTGGCGGCACCAGTTCTGGCATAACGAGTGGGACATTGGGATCTACACCATAGGTTTTATCCTCAATAGTTGTTTTGATCTCATTAATGGAATCAATGAGTTTATTGAGGTGCTCTGCAACTTGGCCAACCACATTTTCCTGTTGTGTGTTCAGGACTTTGAGGATTTTCTTGGTGACCTCGGCTACAACATTTTCTATCTCTTGAACATCATCCTCAGTCAACGTGCTCGTGTTGGACACTATGTCATCTTTTCTCTTCTTGTGTAGTGGTCTACGCTGTTGTTTTTGTTCCTTGCAGAGATTGTGGGTATCCTCATTAGTAGGTGTCTCCTCTTCATCACTTTGATGGGAGCCACCATCACCACTGTTATCATATTTTTGTTCTTGGGACTGGTTGTCTTAACCACCGACTTCATTGTTTCCTTGGCCAATTATGGCATCACCGCCTATGCCAGCATTTCCACCTTGGTTAGCTGGTAGGTCTTCTTGGTTTTTCTCTTCAGAAAGTGGCTCTACCAGTGGGCCATGCCATTCTTCAGGCCACTCCGTGATAATGGTGTCCACATCCTCATCCGTGATTAAGAACCCTGCCTAGTGCGCTTGCTTGGCTAGGTTGTTCCTTGGCTTCAGGATCATGTTATGCACTCTCGCATGAAAATTTATGAAAGCATAATACCTATGCACCGTCACCGTTCGGACTCTGTGGGTTCTCCTAATAACATTGTGCAGCGTCTTGACATGCAGAAAGAACTCAATGTTATTATCCATCTGGCAGATCTTGTTTTTCTTGTCCTCCCATAGGTTTTGGTACTTTGCACCTAGGAAAGGCAGTGTGACGTCCATTGGCTCGTAATATGGTGGGTTGGCCCACAAGGTGAACAATATCAGGATGAGTAGCCAAGAGTAGTGAAACTTGTATTTCAGGTTCTCCTACGCCTGTTCTGTGACATTGATCAGTTCATTTAGCAAGAGTTGCAACCAGTTGAAAGTCACACCTTGTGAGCATAGCTCTGCTAGCTCTACAGGTCCAGCGGTGCATTCATTCAAACTCATTTTGTGCAATAACTTGCACGACAAGATCCATGCGGTGAATCGCATGTCGGCTTCTTCGATTTAGGGAATGGAGAATCCCCTTTCTGTGCACTGCATACTATACTTCTGCTTCATTTTGGTGGTATCCCTGCCCTAGTGCAAATACGATATAAGATCATGTCCTTTCTTTGGTACTCCTATAATCGATGAGATAAGCTCAACGTTGACTAGGTATGGCTGATCGAGCCATAAGCACCCTCTGTGGAAATATACAAGAAGCTGTTTCACATATGTGTTGGCCTGCAGGCTATGGTCAAAACGTGGAATGAACAACAAGTTGGTCAATCCTTCCTGGTCAGCGCCAACAACCCACTTCATTGGCTTGAGAATCTCAGGACCAGTCGACTCGGTTTGAACTTTGACCATGTAGTTCTTTCTTTCCAAACCCAGCTGAAGGAGAGTGTTGACATCCTCGAATCCCAAATTGGTGGGCTTGTTCATTATGTCCATTAGTAGGGGTATTTTCTCAAGGATCCGGGGTGCTACTAAAACTGTATTGGCCTTCATGGGGAGCCTCACTGGCTCCGCCTTTGCTCTCCTTGGCCGGACATAGTGTGGTAAGCTTTATTTTCCCCCCTCAGCGCTCAGGTCTCTATGAGGTGGGGTGTCCTCCTCCATCATCTCTTCTTAGAGGACATACTCCTACATGGGTGCTTTCCCAGCATCGTTCATAACAGCCTTGGCCTTGTGTTTCCTGGACAGTGGTGGCCTAGAGGAATCTCCAGCTACTCTTTCCCCAGCCTGTCTCGGATCCATGATAGGTTGTGAAGGTACAGTGGGTAGGTTCTGAATATGCTTTGGCACATGGCATGAACCAGGGGGTCAAACAGGGGCTGAACCATGGGGTGGTACATGGATCAGAGTAGGCACATGCTTATTTCTCGTTCGTGCCATTGGGTCGAGTTCTGGTTCTCGCTCTAGTTATTGTACTTCGGGTGATTGAATATATTCCTCAATTGGACAACCCAGATTGAAATTCATGTTGAATAGCTCACTTGCACTAGATATATCTACTACCATGGGTATCGACACACTTTGTGACAGGCTTCGGCTCTGCAAACTCTCGGCTCTGGTTCTCTTGGCTGTCTCTGTGTGAGTAAAATATTGGTTGATGTCGAAGCCTTGTATTTATACCTATCAATGCATCCTGTAGTCATCATACAATGGGAGGTATAGGTCTAATTAGTCACATGGGATTATTGGCTGACGTGGTTCTTCATTAACTCGGTAACTTGAGTATTGCGCTGTACCTGTCAGAACAGTTATGGAAGTCATGTCGAGGACGGTTGTTGGGACCAAAAATCATGTCGTCATTCTCCTCATAACTTGTTGAATTAATGACGCTTAGATGTCATAACCACCTCAATCTTTGCTTTATATTTGCACTTTAATGTCGGCCAGCCTGTCATTTCCACTTTTTCTTGCACTTTCCACCTTTTTCTGTGCTTTGCGCTTTTTCCTTGTGCTGTTAGCTAGTTCCACCGTAGACATGGGATAGAAAAATTTACGTCTTTTCGCTTCTCTTTTTTTTCCATGCGCAACGCGATTTTAACCAGGGATGTTATGCCCATCATAGTATGGTTTCATGTGACTGCTATTCACCATACCTATGACATAAGTTCTATCTAGTCTATGTAGTTTTACTGCGCCCACATGAGTGATGTGCATGATCACATATGTCCCTAGCCAATGTGTCTTTAGCTTAACTGGGTGTTTGAAAAATTTGTTGTCATACAACAACACAAGTCCTCCAACTCTGAATGGTTTGACCCGGATATGGCGATCAAGCCATGCTTTCTATCTCTACTTCTCGACAATTTGATGAAATCCTACGACAAAGCATTCCTCCTCCATCTGAATGAGATACGACAACCTCTGTTTTACAACATCTTCATCGGTCATCTCTGTCATTGCAGCAATCCATGGACTCGACATGATATACTCCATTGGCACAACAACTTCCTATCCATATACGAGTCTGAATGGGGTGTACCCTGTCAATCACTTGCAAGTTGTGCGATATGCCCATAACACAACTGATACTTTCTGATCCCAGTCATCTCGATACACATTGCATACCTTGGTTAATGCATTCTCCAAAATCTTGTTAAAAGCTTCGACTGTTCCATTCGCCTGAGAATGATAGGGTGTTGTCTTCTTATGTTGGATCTGTAACTCTATAGTAATCTCATCAATCATTTTGTTAACAAAATGCATACCTTGGTCGCTGAGTATAATTTTCAGGCATCCAAATCTAGTCACCATATTTTCAAATAAAAACTTTGCCACAGTCGTAGCGGTGCAATATTTAATAGGAGCGGCTTCATCCCATCAGCTTAAATAGTCTGTCGTAGTGATAATGTAGTGCACTCCAGTTATTTTCCCTAGAGGATTGATCGGACCCACAAAATCAACAACTTATTTTTCAAAGGCTTCTAGTGTTATTTGTGGTGCAAGCGACATCTCGTCACAACGCGACCGTGTTCGTGTTCTTTGGCAGATATCACAGCGTCTATAGAATCTTTTAATATCCATGTGTATGGTTGGCCACCATAATCCTGCCTACAATAGTATCCATGTGTAGTTTCCTCCTACGACACAATCATGTGCTTCACTCATGACCCAAGGTGATTCGTAATAAAAAACATAGTGGCACAATATTTCATCAACGCCCAACTTGTAGAGGTGTCCAACAGTCAATGTGAAGTCCGCAGCTCTGACAACCAAGTGTTTCTTATGATTAGGGGAGAGTCCTATAGGTGCGTAACCTGTACTCAACAAGTGGATTATTGTGTTAAACTCATGGTTATGGTCTTCCATCATAGTGATTGGAAACAGTTGCACATCGAAAAAATTATCTGCCAGGCTGGTTGGCTCTTCACCAATTTCTATCCTTGATAGGTGGCCGGGACCAACATTCAGGTCAAACAGGTTTGACAATGACCTCAAAATTAAATTCTTGAAATAAGAGAATCCATCTATAGATCTTTCCCCCCAAAACTATCTTGTTGACTAGGTATTTCAGAGCTGAATGATCAGTGTACATCTGGAAATTTCCACCCAATCAGTAGTGTCGAAACTTCTAAAGCGCATAGACGATAGCAAGGCCTTCTCTTTCTATTGTTGTGTATTTATTTTCTGCCATTGATAGTTTTTTGCTAGCAAAAGAAATAGGGTGGTCAAGCGCACCCTCTCCTGGCTGTGTCAAAACTATGCCAAGCGCAACAAACGATGCGTCGACATGAACATGGAACTCCTTATTCCAGTCTGGGAATACCAATATTGGTGCAATGGCCATCTTGTTCTTCAATTTGTCCAAGATTTCCTGGCAAGCAGGTGTCCATTGAAACTTTGCATCTTTCTTCAACAGTTTCTCTGTAGGTGCAGTGATCTCTGCATATCCTTTGATAAAATTCCCGTAGTAGCCTGTATGTCCTAGCATTGATCTGAGTTACATGATTGATGTAGGTGGTGGTAAGTCTAGGATAATTGCAACTTTTGTTGGGTCGACCAAAATACCATCGCGACATACTATGTGACCCAATAACACTGGCAAACGGTGCAAAAAATATACATTTCTTAGAATTAAACATGATTTGATACTGGCGACAACGACCCAACATCATGCACAAATTCTCAATGTGGTCTCTTACTTGACCAAACAAAGTCCAATCATCAAAGTAGACCTCAAGGAATTTATGAATAAAATATTTAAAAGGAGAGACTACTATTCTAGAAAAAATAGTAGGTGCATTCTTGAGTCCAAAGGGCATTACCGTGTACTGGTAGCATCCCCATTCTGTGACGAAGGTCATTTTGTGGAGATCCTCCTTCACAATTATGACTTGATGTTAGCGAGAGAAGCCATCATTGAATGAATACATCTCTTTTCCTCCGATGCTTTTAATTACTTCATCTATAAATGGTGTTGGGAATGGATCATGTAGGCATGCATCGTTCAGCTTTCTCAGGTCGACATAGATCCTCACTTTGCATGTTATTTTCTTATCCTGGATCACTATAGGACTGATCCACTCAAATTCCTCAATAGGTTCAACGATTCTTGTGTCAAGCATGTGATCCAATTATACTTTTACCTTCTCTTTATATTTTGGACTCAGTCTATATGGACGATGTTCACTGGGTTTAGCATATGGTCACAGAGGTATCTTCATCTCCCCTAGGTCTCCTACTATCCCCTTCATGTCTGAAAATTCAGTAGGGAATAGATCCTGATACTCATGCAGCAAGTCTGTAATCTTTTTGACTGTTTCTTCATCCCAATAATCTCCTATATTGGAAAAATTTGGGTTTATGGTGACCCAATGTTTACTTTCTTGATTTTCAACGACTTAAGGAACTGGTCGCTTGAAATTCCACTTCCTTCTACTGCGTGTGTTCCCTCTGATTCTGGTATTTTTATGTTAGTTGGATTGTCATATGGGTCTCTAGCTAGATTCTAGCAAGCCATCCATTGCTTAATGGTCACACTGCCTTGGTGAGCATTGGCCTCCTTGATAGGAATTTCAATAAATATATTCTCCTTTATCGTTTGAATTGCATCATCAACTATAGGTTTATCATTAGCAAATTCAAATGCCTTCCTAAATGGCTTAGTAAGCCCTTCTCGATATTGGGTTCCTTGTCATAATTCCATAGATGCATACCTTGTTCTAGGTGTCATTTCTAATGTATGAATGAAATGGTGGACCCATTCCTGTCATAGGTATTCTGCAAATATAGTGCAACATTGATTTATGTGCTCAACAGGGCTTGACAATCCTATATACTTGTGGCTCATGGTGGTAAATTCTTTTCCCAATCTGACTTCCATCAACCTTCTGCATTGTGGCCATTCTTTTATGAACTGCTTGTGTGTACCCCACCATCTAGCGGGTGTAGCCAATGGGTTTTCTACCAGATATTCTTGTGTTATTGATTTTATAGTCTATTATTTCTCTCCTTTATGTGAATCTGTTTTGTGCTTACGTTTCCATTATGTTATATTTTCATTATTGAATGAGTGTATATTGGGTTAGAATTCATAATTTTATGCTATGATCCTTTACTTCCAAGCATTCACAAACTTATTTCCACTAAAGTCAATATTGAATTCATCTTTAGATTCTCATATTAATGGGATGTCTCTTATTCTTCCTTATCATTGAACAAACTAGCATTTTGACTGTGAAAAAGTAACTACCTTGCCTCTGTAAAGAACTCCATTGGAAAGAGTTGTCATCTATTTTTTTCATATTTGACTCCATGCCCAATGACCACCTATTTCATCCATGGTGACTATTAAATTTTGTTTCTTTTCAAAATATATTTGGCCTTTGAATTTTATCTATTGAGAGATCCCTCTCCTGATAGAAAGAATCCAACTTTCTTCCTAAAGATTGATTTTTTGGATACCTTGGGATTATCCTTTCACGGGAACATTTTCTAGTATTATAGGAATTCATTGATGTGTTTGAAGAAATACCAGGTTTTCCACCTAAAAAAGACATTGTTTTCCCATTGAATTGGTACCTAGCACTGATTAGTTTCCAAAATACCATACATAATGAGTACATGTGAGTTGAAGGAATTAGAAATGATACAAGAGAATATTTTGAAGAAATGATACACATGACTAAGTGTATCTTTTTGGGGAGAATCAATACTCTTTGTAAAGAAAAAGGATGGAACATTAAAGTTGTATATTAACTTTTGTAACGTCCCCGACCCTCCGATTGGTGAAGAGGATGCTACGATACATCAAATCATTTGAGCATCTAGCCCCATGAACATGAACATACATACATATATTGCTGAAGCATGATACTTAAAAACATAAAACATATTACGAAGCATAATCACTCATATACACAATGGAAGAAAAACATATCAATCAACACTCATGCATATACAGATCAGCATTTAACATGTATACCATCATTCATCAATGGTAAATATGATTGCAAACACAAGTTAGGTAAGAATACTTATCTTATTAAGAACTTGTTCCGCAACCAGCTACGTCGTTGCAATGTTCCACCCAACCATAGGCCCGCATGCTCCTTAATCTCTTAGCAACGCTGCCACCCCCGAGCTAGGCATGATTCCCCAAGGAATATGAAACTAACAGGCTTACACATAGCCAAGGATAACAACACCACAAGGGTACACAGTTTAGCCAAGCCAACACAGTTGGGTTTATCAAGTGACATCAGATCAGCCAAGCCAACCAAGTTGGATTTATCAGGCCATCCAGCAGCTGGGAAAAGGCTAAATGCTAAGCTGGTGAGCTCATTGAAGAGCTACAGACACCAACACCAGAGCCAACCTAGCTTCTAGAACACCCACACACACCCAACACAAGGAAATCAATCCCTTCTCTGCAACACAGTCCCTCAGACCCTGATCTCCCTTCTAGTGCTATTCAGGGGTTGTGGAGAAGAAAACCGGCTCAGTAGCTCTATCTGTGTGGTTCTCAACCCACTAGGTTTATCAAGCACCTCAGGCCCTCATTCACCACTCCAATGCAGTCCGAGGACAAAACCACTGCATGCAAGCAACCAAACAGCTATTCAACATTTTACAGGGGAAAAACACAGTTCATCAATCGTGGAAAACAACAGCCCACAAACCACTATGAACCCACAACACCTGATCCTCAATGCAATCGCTAGAGAAATTGCACAGGCAGAAAATGGGGAAAGAACAAACTACCAAACTATGCGTGATGGAAAAAAAGACGCAGTGAACCAAAACTGTGAATGGAATTATGGTCATGACTCAACAATAGAGTAGCAGAATCCTTACATAGGTCTGATGATGGTGGTGAAAGACACAAAAATCTGCATGAACAGAGGAAAGAATAGATCCGCAAGCCAACAAATCTGTGAGGCAAAGGAGAACCCACCGCAAGCTAGCAATCCCAACGAAAAGGGAGAACCAACAAACCCCTCGAAAATGGATCATGGGTCCTTTTAACTCAGCCTACATGAGGAAACTGAACAAACTCTTGATCCCCATAGTGGACAGACCATCCGCACTCAAAAGGCACATCGTGGAGAGAGAGAGAGTAGGCGTGGGCGTAGTAGTGGTTTTCCTGTCAGCCAATAGCTGCCTCAACTAACAACAGAATAACTAAGGTGGTGGGGAGTGGTGACACATGGATTTTCCCCCATGACTCAATGTTCAACATTCCCCCTCCTTATCCTTAGGAATCATGCGCCTTCTCAATTTAGTTGCAGTGAACATAGCTAGTTGGGTTATTTAATTAAAATGCACATTTACATGATGTCACAATTTAATATATGCCGTATGTCCCGATATACCATCGGTGACCATTCCAATCCGAATCATAACATAACCAAATCAATGGTGGGGCTTTTGCCCTTAGCTCCTCACCATGATTATTACAACATATGTATCATGTATATTTAACCCAAACGGGGTCAAAACCGGGGTGTTACAACTTTAGACAGTTAAATAAATTCATTGTGAAGAAAAAATATCCTCTACCTAGAATTAATGACTTGTTTGATCAATTGAAAAGGAGAAAGGATTTAATCCAAGATATATTTATTATCGGGTTATCACCAAGTGAGAATAAAGGACGAAGACATGAACAAAACAACTATCAAAACATGATATGTTCATTATGAGGTTCTAGTATTTCCATTCAGATGACAAAATGCACCAACTGATTTTGTGTGCTTGATGAAAGTCATATTAGACAATACTTGGATAATATTGTCAGTTCATTCTTAGATGAAATTATTATTTTAGCAAGAGTAGTTAGGTGATATATAGCCTAGTATGGGGGAGATGTTGTCACGTAACATAATGTAATGTAACGTTAAAAAAATAAAACGTAATTAAAAAATTCAAGTCATATCATAGAATAAAGTATCGGGACCAAATGAAATGTAATTAAAAAATCCATGTCAACTCATAAAATAAAATTAAAATTAAAACCAACATAGATCCATCTTAAACCTGGATCTATCAACCATTGAGAGAGATCAAATTTCTTTAAGTGTAAATTTTTTTATGGAAGTGTAAAAAAATTAAGATAAAAAAATTTACACCTCAAGGAGTTGGATCCCTCTCGATTCTTGATAGATATTGGTTTAAATATGGGATGGATTTATGTTGGTTTATTCAATATCAGTGGAGGAGCATGAGGAAAATTTGAGATTAGTGTTATAGGTGTTAAGAGAGAATCAAATTTATGGTAAGTTGAGTAAGTGTCCATTTAACCAGAAGTATATCTAGTACTTAGGATGCATCATATCTAAAGAAGGGATACCAATGGACCCAAATAAGTTTGAAGCTATCATGGAGTGGCATACACATAGGAATGTATAAGAGGTAAGGTCATTTATGGGACTAGTTGGATATTAAATTCACAAAAGGATTCTCAAAAATGGCACATCCAGTTACTTCATTACAAAAGAATGGTGTCAAATTTTAATGGACACCATAGTGTTAATAAAAGTTTCAACAACTAAAGGGATTGCTCACTAGTGCACCAATTCTCAAATTTGTAGATCCAAATGAAGATTTTGTGGTGTGTATAGATGCTTTCAAAGAAGGAATTATCGGAACCCTTAATGATACTGAGAGAGGGGGTGAATCAGTATCATGCACAATGTTAATAATTATATAAATTTTCACTTCATAGATCATACACCAATACTAAATAAATGATCAACATATAAAACATTTTGCGCAGAGTATTTAAAAATAAACTCTATATAGATATAATCTTTGATTACATAGATTGCTATGAGACACCAATATCCAATGGCATGAGCACCCACTCAAAATTTTTGCAGAAACCAATCCCATGTACAAGCACCAACTTTTTATTTGTAGGCACCAACCTACGAGGACAACAGTCCTCTTATGAGCACCAAGTCATAACCAATAAATACCAAATTTGACTTTCGGGCACCAACCCATCTGATAGATGATCAGAACACCAATTATCCTGAGCACCAATTCAAATCTACAGGAACCGACCTATGAAATGGATGAGTACAACAATCCTATGTAAGCAAATATGGGAATATAATAAACCCACTTCATAATTTAGGATAAAATATTTAATCAATTTTGATTAATTTCATACCCACTAGCCTAGATAGTTGGCATCCACTTGTACCATAGTCAACACTTTCCATATGCACCTCAGGAACAATTTAATGTTGATTATGGTTTGATCATGTCCACTATATTGACTTCCAGAATTAGTAAATGGGCTTTCCTACAGATTCTTCCTTATTCTTATTTTATTCAGCTTTTATGTGGATAAGGTAAACCTAGTGAACTAGGAAACTGCTATCTTTTTTTTTCCAACCCATCCTCCATGATTTTCTCTCCATTTTCTAGGATTATCATGTTTTTCCATCACTCTTGAAAACTTATTCATGATTTTTCTAAATCGTTAGGTCCTTGACTAATTTGGGAAGTACTTTAGCCACCTATGGGAGTTTATCATATTTAGTAAGTATATCTTTGTGAGCTTGATTATTTTTCTCCAATACAACTCAATTTTACCTATGAGGGATGTAATATTTATGCACACTATTATTCATCATTATTCAATGGAAGGATACACTCCAATATTCATCTCTTCATTCATGTGATTTGGTATATTTTCTTCTCCCTATTTTTCTTGTGTATGCTTGTGAGAATATCTTAGTAGCAAGATCTATTTCCAATGATTCTTATTAGAATATTTGCTCATAGAATTGGATCTTCTATTCTAAATGGTATCAAATCACTCCTACATGGTATCAGAGTGGAATGTTTCTCAAGTTCTACAGAGTTGAGGAGCGCATCCGGTCTCATATCCCTCTCTGAAGAAGAGCTTGATTTAAGCTTACAATATTTTTCTCCTAGTTTTATTTTTTGCAGGTTGCAGAGATTTTATTCTTGAGAATGCCAAATCAGAAGTATGGATTCTCTTTTATCTATGATCTTGACTCCCTTCAACTATCATGAATGGAAATCCAAAAAAATGGAATTCTATTGTGAAATAATGGACTATATAGAGTTACTCTAGCCTTGGAGAATGAGCCCAATGTTGTGATTGAGAAAGCTAAGTGGAATAATAGGTTGGATGAATCCTATGGATTTATTTTCCTCTCAATTTATCCTAATATACTCTTTCATCTAGATGGTTTTACCTCTCCAAACCAAGTATGTACTAGGCTTGACTCTCTCTTTGGAGTTCAAGATGAGTTAAGAGTGCATCAGTTGGAGATTGAGTTATTATCAATGAACCCAAGAAGTTTCAATTCTATTTAGTGTTTCTTCACCAAATTCAAGTGACTTGTTCTAATGATTAAGCATTTTTGTATTGGGAATAAATATTATCAATTAATCCTTTCCATTCTTTCTAAATTGGGTCTTGAGTACTTAGTTTTTGTGTCTACATTTTATGCTACTAGGGTTGTTGTTTCTAATTGGAAAATGCCTTGTTTGTGTACTTTATTTGATTCACTAAAAAAGGAGAAATAAAAATTTATCCATATGGGTTCTATTATATATTCCAAGTGAAAGGATCATGCTCTCATGGTTCAAGGAAGCAAGAATACCAAATCCAAAGAAAAGAAAATTGTGAAAGAGAAGAAGCCAAAGTTGGAAATTGAAGATGAAATTAGTTCGAATCCTACTGATGAAGATTCAGTGAAGAAGGTTAAGAAGAAAGGGAGCACATCCAAGTGTTATTATTGAATAAAATTATTTAATCCATAGAATAAATTTTTCATGAAGAATATGGAGATCACATCTCAGCTTCTTGACAAGCACAACATCGAAGTTCCAGATGAGCTAGAGAAGCCTGTTGATTCTTCAAACACTGTCATAGTGTGCAGTTCCAAGGCGATATAAACTATGCCTTGAATTCCATAGTTAAATAATTTTATCATGTCTCTGATATAGATTCATTTTCTGATATATAATAATTATAAATATCATATCATTTCTTTGATAATCCACCTATTAGTCTCCTAGATTCATCTCCCAATAATTATGATTTTTCACTAGATCCTGAATTGTATTTAAGAAACTCGTCCTCACTCCATAATTACGATTTATAAACATGTTTGTGGGAGGATATACATGTCATTACATCACTCGTACAACCATTCATACCATCTACCATACCTATGAACACTCCTAATACTATACAAATCCCAAGTTTACTAGTTGATTCCTCATTGGTCTCTTATTCAGTGTTACTTATATTACATGGTTTGAAGTATTGCCTATATTTCAGTGGTTGGTTATCCATAAAATTAGTCATATTTGAACTGATATTACACATGTTTGGATATTTTCAAAACACTTATGGTTCATATCTCAAGTCCATTTATCATTCATATTTCTACACTCATAAGTTTTCCCCAGTTGCTCATTGTTTTCCTAGTCTAGCCGTATATCCTCATGGAGTCATTGAAGCCTTTGTATTTTTTGTTCCATATGATAATATTTAATATATATAATAGTTTTATTATACTCATATAATATTTAGGAATTTTCTACATCAGATTGGAAGAATGACATGTGATTCACATCACCATTTTGCAGCTTTTTAGGGAATTGAGTATGTAACAAATTGTCTTAATTTTTGCACTCTCTGGGAAGGACTATGCAAAGATATATTTTACATTTCATATTTTGTTTGAAGATCAAATCTTTTTAGCAGAAATAAAAATTCATATAATTCTCCTACTTCATCAGATGATGAGATACCAATAGTCTCTCCACTTCCTTCTTGCAGATTCTACACTCTAGCTCATGATCATGGAGTCTACAAGCCTCTTCGTCAAGTATTTATCTGTAAGAAGTTAATTCAAATCATTCAAGTGAATATAAAGATATTTTTTGTTCAATCTTAGTGCCTTTTCCTTTCTTGAGGGAATATTTTCCTTGTGTGGTTTTTCCTCTTTCCTCACTTTTATGGACATGAATAATTGTTAAAGGGTGACCATAGCCTTGTTTTTGGGACCTATATGCATACATATGTATCTATATATCATCATAAATCATACTTAAATGGGGGTGTGGGAATATAATAAACCCACTTCATAACATAGGATAAAATATTTAATCAATTTTGATTAATTTCCTACCCACTAGCCTAGATAGTTGGCATCCACTTGCACCACATAGTCAGCACTTGCCATATACACCTCAAGAACACTTTAATCATGATTATTGGTTGATCCTATAGACTTTATTGAGTTCCAAAATTAGTAATTGCACTTTCTTGCAGATTTTTCCTTATTATGCTTTTATCCATTTTTTTTGTGGATAAGGTAAAGCTAGTCAACTAGGAAACTTCTATGTTTTGTTCCCAACCCATCGTCCATGATTTTCTCTCCATTTTATAGGATTATAATTTTTTTCCATCACTCTTGAAAAATCACTCATGATTTTTCTAATTCTTGAGGTCCTTGACTGGTTTGGGAAGTGCTTTAACCACCTATGGGGGTTTATCATATTTAGTAAGTCTATCTTTCTGATATTGATTATTTGTCTCCAATACAACTCAATTTTACCTATGAGGGATGTACTATTTATGTACACTATTATTTATCATTATTCAATGAAAGGATACACTCAAATATTAATATCTTCATTCATGTGATTCAATCTCTTTTCTTCTCTCTATTTTTCTTGTGTATGCTTGTGAGAATTATCTTAATAGTAAGGTCTATTTCCAGTGATTCTTCTTATAATATTTTCTCATAGAATTGGAGCTACTATTTCTACAACATCGACTTACTCATATAGGAACCAACCTGTAGGATACCACAATCTCTTTTCCTTTCCTCTTCTTGGCTCCCCGAAATAAATATTATTGAGATATAGTGTTGTATTTGCATTCCTTTGTCACACTCTACTCTATGGTTTTTGATATGCACACTCTACTTTGCACAAACTTCTTAGCACTCTTTTTCTCTGCACACCTTTCTTCACACATTTTGTTGTATTCTATTCCATGCACTTTCTCCTCATACATTGTTGTACTCTTATTCTATGCACTCGACACTATGCTTCTTATGTGACTACAACTTTGTATCTGAATTAGTTCTATACTGTTGTTCACTTCTTTGGATCAACTAGACATTGATTCCTCTATTATATCGAAGATTCAATTTCATAGTACTTCCATGTCTACTACCTCTCGCCCACTAAAACGGATCAATCCTTTGTTTATTTATATTCATTCTAGCATTAATACTTATTTTTTTATTCAATTGATTTTTCCACAAGTAGGGTTGTCTCTACATCAGCAACTCCCCTTCTTCCTTTCTTCATGGTCAAGTTTACCCAAACATCCAACTTGAACCGACCAAGTCTCTTGTTCTTATGTCGGTGTGCAATCTGGGAATTTTGATATTTTTGCTTATTGTGTAGTATTTATAAAACAAACTCTTATCCTTAATTGCGTAGATAGATTTCCATGACTTGGAGGGACTTGCACACATATTCCACTATACAAAATTATTCTATATACTTCTTCAAGTTGGATCCTAAGCCTTATGCAAACATTCAAACTAGATTCTAGGATTCATGCTTCTCATTTGACATAAATGAAAATACTGAATTCAACAATATCTCCCTTTGGCATTAATGTCAACACCAATTAAAACTTATCTTCGCCTAAATATGAGCTCCTCATCAAAGTCGTTCTCCTCGTATCTGTTTTTCATTTGGTCCTCTGTTTTTCTCTCACTGACTTGAATTCTGCAACAACTCGTGCTTACATAATTTATGTCTGTGAAATATCTATTACAACATAGTTTTTGCAAATTCTCCAAGTTATTTGCAATTTATTTGTAGAATATTCAGTTTTTCTCCCTTTGACATCAATGGAAAGGGGATTTCCCCATGGACTTCATGCTTCTATTTATTCTTCTTGTTTCTACCCCTTTGACTTTTGGTGATTCCACTACTAAAGTGTATCATATTCCTATGTTGTTTCATTATTCCCACATGTTCTATCTCTAATAAGGTTCAAATTAGTGCGGAGTGGGAATCAATCCCAAGTTTTATCTAAGGTACTCAAAGGTATCCCTTGAAAGAAAATTTGTAAATATATATGCAATCTACTCCACATATTTCTCCTTTCATCAATGCTCCCTGCCCAATCTACATCATCATATGCTATGACTGTTAAATAGTTTCCTTGTGGATACCACAACCCAAAACCAAAGGTTCGTTTCAAATAGATAAATATCCATTTTGATGCTTGAACATGTGTCTCCTTAGGTTCTTCTTGAAATCTTGCAACTAGTCCTACAACTTGCATTATGTATGGTATTGAGTTTGTTACATATAACATGCTTCAAATCATTGATCTATAAATTTTTTTATCCAATTTTTTTGCTTCGTCTTCCTTGCTTAATTTGCAACCAGTGATCATGGGTGTACATACTGGTTTACTATCTTCCATGTCAAACTTATTCAACATTTATTTTACATATTTCATTTGAGAAATGAAGATGCCTTTATATAGTTGAGATATTTTGATCTCTACGAAGAAAATCATTTCTCCAAGCATAGAAATTTCGAATTCCTTTTTCATATCCTTGGCAAATATTTGGCTTAAGATGTCATCATTACTTCCAAAGATGATATCATCAACATATACTTCAACAATAATCATATTTCCATGTTCAAATTTTATGTAAAGATTGTTTTCTACATTTCCATTTCTAAATACTTGTTGTTGTAAGTAATTGTATAGTCTTGAACACCAAGATACAGGGTCCCAATTTAGTCCATACAAAGATTTTATGAAAGTAAGGATTCCTTCATAATGTTCTATGTAAAATTCTTCTTCTAGTTCTCCATTTAGAAAGGTCGATTTTACATCCATTTGATATACCTTGATATTCTTAGAACATGTATAAGCCAAGAACATTTTGATTTCTTCTATTCTGGATATAGGAGCAAATGTCTCTTCAAATTCTATTCCTTTAACTTTCGCATCTCCTTCACATAACAATCTTGCTTTATTTTTAATTACATGTCCATCCTCATTTAATTTGTTCTGAAAAACCTATTTGATGCCATTAACATTTTTATCTTTGGGTCTTGGAACAAGTTCCCATGTTTGATTTTTCTCAATCTGATTCAATTCTTCTTCCATGGCCTTAGCCCAGTGTTCATCAGTTTTGGATTCATCAAAACAATTTGGATCTACCTTGCATAATAAAGATAAATGTAATTCTAAAGAAGTATTTCCCAAGTTCTTCCTTCTTGTTTGTATACCTGTATTTTTATTACCAATCATCAAATCCTTAGAATTATTCTTTTGTATATGCCTGGAAGGATCCTTTGTATCTGATCTTTCAATATATCCTGGTTCTTATTGTTGTATTTCCACTTGTTCTCTTTTTTTCTCTTCCTCTTATAGTTCTTTTGTTGGATGTTCAAATGTTGGTTGATCATCGTTGTCCACTGGTATTCTTGATATGTGAGTGGATGTTTCATCTACCCTCACATTTGGAAATTCCACAATTATTTTTAGCCTCATATTGTAGCACTTATAGGCCTTTCTTCTTATGGCATACCCAAGGAATATTCCTTTTCCATTTATGGAATCACATTTTCCCATCTTTTCATCATTTATTTTGATGTATCATTTTCTCCCACTGAATTTCTTAATTGTTGTTAGTCTACCTTTCCATAGTTTATAGGGATTCATGCTGCTATCAATTCTTATTTGTCCTCTATTTAAAAAATGAAAAGCGGTATGAACTACTTCGATACAAAATATTTCAAATAATTTAGAATAGTTTAACATTGTTCTATCCATCTTTTGCACAATCCTATTTTTCCTTTCTACTACTCCATTTTGTTGTTGAGTTCTATCATGTCCCTCCCTTGAAGGGACATTGAAATTTTTGACCTTGTCAAGTGCACAGGGGTTAAACTTTGAATTAATTAATTATGCCAAGGAATTTTGATTATTTAAAACTATGGAAGCATGTAATTTCTAAATTATGGTTATTTGTAATTAGTTAATTATTATGAAAAATAAGTAATGGGGGAATGAGTTGTAAAGGAAAAAGGGTGCATTAGTAAACTTTCCTATAATGAAAAATGGCAACAATGCAAAAGCAGGGAAAATCAATATCTCATAGAAAAGATAAAAACTTCCAAAAGATGGGAAAAACAATCTGTCATAAAAAGATAGAAACTATGCAAATAAGTGAAAAGAAATGTAGTTTTAGAAACATGGAAACATTAACTAAGCTTCATACTTGCTATTTTGCTCAACGAGGGTGAATTTCCACTTTTGGTTAAGTTATACAAACAAGGAAACATCATTTTCAAACCAAAATTTCTAATCCCATATTCAAAGAGGGCACAGTAATGGCTTAGAGACACGATTATCAAGTGGGTTACTTGCTCAACAGGTGGATGACTTGATCAACAAGTCAGTCAATCCTATAAAGGAAGTATTCCAACTCCATTATGGATTTTGGTTGATGAATATTTTCATGTTGAGTGAAGCTAGGCTTCCATACTGAGTGATGAGCCTCAGTTCCCTTTGGTGATGCACCCCAAGTCTCCACTCCCCTCTCTTCTCTCCCCTTCCAATATTCAATGTAGGTTATAGTGAGCTAAGGAGAATCACTCTAATATTCATTTCAATCTCTGATAGCAGTTATTCATCCATTGAATTCGATCTCCAGTGATGCAAATGAGTCACCTATGCTCACAGAATGGTGTTGGGAGCTAGTTCTAGGCCTCCAATGCTAAGTTTTGGACACCTTTTGAGGAGATTAGGCATTAAATTATATAATGATATTATCACATCCATAATTGTATTATGGTCTCTGTACTACTGTAATATTTATGTCCAAGAGATCTACCATACTAAAATTTCATGAGAGGAGTCTTTTAATACCCATTTAATGGGTCATTTTGTTAGTTTAATGCATTAAAATTGTTGCAATGACCATGAAAAGAATATATAATGATATAATGGATAAAATATGATATATAAATATATGTAGGTCATTAGTTAAATTTCTGGTCAAAGTATGATATGAAAATTATCACCATTTGTATACCCTTGCTCATTGACTAGGAAATTTTGACTAGTTTTATAGTTTTTAGCATAATGAAGGATATATAAACTCAAATTATGTTCTGTAAGTTTGTGTAGTTTTTTTATTCACCCCTATTCTCATCCTAACTCACATATTGAGAATATTTTGGTTCGTATTGTGTTTGAGTAGCCTCCTCTGTGTAGGTTTTCCTCATGACAAAATCCTGGTCTTTTCCCAAAACACCCCAAACAACCTCAAGTTGTTTCAGATATATTATAAACCTATAAAAGTGTTATTTTATACATAATACATGAATGATAATTTATTTTATCCTTCCTTAAATCTTGGTTTATTGGAGGTGATAGGTCAATCCTAGTTTGCATCGATTGGGACACCCAAAAGCATGGGAGTAGACTTCAGTCGAGCTAATTTTGAAACCTAAAAGGACCCAAAATCCAAGTGCTTAGGGAAATAACTCTATCTGTCCAAATTTCACTCTTTACCACTTCTACTATCCTACTTCCATTCCCATATTTGTCAGTACTGCCTATATTCCCCCCCTCATAACGAAGTGATTGGTATTATTGTAATGTTTTTAATTTCACATTTTAATTATATCAGCATTAAAATTAATATTCTGATCTGATATCATATCAGGGATATTACGATGCTATTAGAGCTCTTTCCTCCACCATTGTGGAAAGAAATATATCATTGAATAAATTTGCATCCATGCCATACTATGATGATGACTATGATGAGCAGTATCAAGAGTACTACAGGCAGGATGAAGTAGAAGAAGTCCTCTATGTTGATGGATACCTATCAAGAGATGAGGATGGTGAATTATATGGCCCATCATAGAGAGAAGAAATCAGGGTTTAAACTTCAATTTTCAAGAAATACTTGACCAAGATGAAAGAAGCATGTGAAAACATGCCTCACTGCTACCAGGAAAATCTAGATTTGGGTAAGAAAATTTGTGCAAACATTTATTTCAAATAATATATTTATTTCTAGTAAGGATTATGGAACAAGGATGTGGATTATTATTCCTTCAAGAGAAGCAAATCATCCATAGAGGAACCGGTTTGTTCCAACTCTTTGAGTAAAGAAGAAGAAAGAGGAGCCAAAGGTGAAGATTCAGGAAAGTGATTTGTTGGTCCAGACATTATGAGATTGTTTGGGTGTTGTTATAACATATCTTATAAAAGTTGTGACATGAGTACCATTCAAGATAGAGAAGTCTCAATTTTCCTGTAGAAGAATAGTAATTAAGTAGGTGCAAATATTCCTAAGGTGGAGTTCCAGTCACTACAAGGTGGCTGCATGGGAGAAGAAAGTGAAAATGAATGCACTTTCATATTCTTTGTGGGTGATTTCCAGATCACTACTAAGGATTTTGGTTCATGTTAGGGTGGTGAGAGTCAAGACATATTTTTCATCATATACAAAAGAAGTTTATAAATCAGAATTATAGACACCTCTTGAGCCTCATAATGAAGAATAATACAAGGACACACCATTTGGGTGTGAACCCGAGAATTCGGTGGAAGAGAAGGCCACCATAGTGTCCTTATATGAAGATTAAATGCCAAGGTATGATATACTTTCTAATTTGTGCAATGATCACATTTCATTGAAACCTTTAGAGATACCCTCGAATTCACATCATGGAAGTGATTTTGCAGAAGATTCAAAGGATTACCTGTATGTTGAGAATGATATTTTTGTTGTGGATCCATGCCACAAGAAAAATGGTCTTATATGTCAGCTATTAGAAGGAGAAACATTGGTGGAGGGTCTTTTTTGGGAGCCAGATAGTTTGAGTGGATCACTAAAGGAGGATAGAGATAATATTATGGCATCCATGAACAACTTTGTTGAAATCCATGCCTTGGTGGAAAGATGCTTCTAGAAATATTTTGGAAGAGAGATGGAAGGAGAAGCCTTTCTGGAAGAGTTCATATAACTTAAAAAGGGCATGGCCAAGATGAAGGAGAGCTACATGAACTTACTATTTGTCAGCTATCACCACCTCATGGTGGCTGAAATGTACCATTTTTAATTCGAAAATGAAACGTAAGAGTCTCAAAGGCTCCATAGTAAATTGGAGGCTGTTAATGATTACCTGAAGAAAACCCAAGAATTTCTTCAAGGTTCAAAGTTGCAGAATGATCAAATTCAAAGGGAGTTTAATGTTGGACACCACATATTGCATGGAAAAGAATCATATGCACATGGTAGGAAATACTTTGTATGTGCTGAAGGAACTTCATGTGGTGAACAACCATGAGAAAGGAGCATATATGCAGATGCTTGTGAAAAGCTACGGGGAAGAAAATCTTGGCCAAGAACTCATTGAGATTGAGAGGAAGGATGAAGTGTTCTTAGCTATGGGAAATATGGTTAAGGAAATTCCAAATGAATTAGTAAGAAAAAGTGATTATTTATTCATGTATTGGCTAGATAAATATATCACTGAGATAGAAGATCAACGATGCACTAGAATTGCTTACATTGGTAGCGAGTTGTTTGACATGCATGCTTGGAAGGAGACACCTTATGACATACCCTTATGGATGGTAGATTATACTCCAGAGTAGGTGGTTGATCACATTCCATATGGATTATCAAGTAAAAATCCTTATTTATCCATTGATTGGGTGGATAGAGACATCTTTGGAATTAATACCTTGGGAGGTAAATAATTTTATTTCTGCAATAATTTCTTTGTTGTGACTGACATTGTCCTCACATGTGAACAATAGAAAATACTTATTTTGCATCCATTAGATACCTCCCATACACATCCACATGAGGTGCATTCTGATTTGCATGTGCTTGAGGAGTTTAAGGTCAAGCAAGATTAATACCAAGCACTTCCATGGTTCCTAAGAGATTGTGAGTTGCCTATAGAAAAATGTTATACGGTCTTGGAGGAGGCACGTGATCACATTGTCAATGAGATAACAAATGGAGAAATTTGTGCATCCATTATATTGATGGATGGGTATTTCATGGATTTTGTTCACAATTCTTCACCCCACACTTCTATTTCAACCACGTCATGTCGGGAGGAAAATTGGGTGAAAGGATTTTTTTGTTGATGCCACAGGAGGAGCATGATACTCCCACTCTTCTAGTTGAGGGATTGATGGTCAAGCCATGTGGTTTGACAAGTGCATCAGTAGTAGTTGAAGTAATCTTACCTAAACCATTCAACAAGAAAGTTTGTTCATCCATTGATGGGGTGGCTATACACGAGATTGAGATGTGTGCTCTAGAGGGTAAACATCTTGCATCGATGGAGAGACATTAGACACATCAGAAAAATTATATGAGAAATGGTATGAGAATATATGTATGTTATATGATGCTCTCAGTATGCATGGAGGGGAATGGGATAACCATATATGTCTTCATAGAAGTAGAGATGTGAGTTTCAGTGCTAGTTGTTGGCACATAGCTCTGTCGCTAGGGGTTCACTTCACACTATTGTCAAAAAAATCCTACACAAGCTCCCTAAGCATTGGTGTGGAAAGGATTTACCCTTTCCAGCAACACATGTGGAGCGAGTGTAGTCTCACTCGAGATGTTTAAGAGGAGCTGCAGGAACCAAGTTTCCAGAGTGGGGAAGGGACATGTGTTACAACTAGAAATCCATATGTATACCATATTATTATGCTACCCTAGTTGTAGTAACCAATATTTAACAATTCACAACATAACCTGTTGGCAAGCGATATGGATGCGCATAGTGTGAAAGAAACCATAGTCGGAGAATAGTGTGCAAGGTGAAGAAGTTGACAAGAGTTGATTTGGTTGTATTTTTTTACTTTTTGGTCCAAGTTAGTTAGGTAGTTGGTCGTATGTGGACCATTTTGTAAAGGCATAAACCTATATATAGAGTTCAAAATGTAGTAGTAGGATATCGGGATATCAAGCAATCAATAAATCGATCCAGGAATCAATGAGTTGTAGATAGTGATTGAGATCAATATCTTTGTGTGAACCATATCTGTGGTGATCTGTTTAACATCTTTTGTATCTGCCTTACGAATTTGATAATGTATTTTGGAAACTTGTTTTAACCTGTGGAAGTAATATGACATGTGTGGATGATGTTGGAAACTCTGCGTCTTATATTTTGTTGTTTTTATGGTCTTAATGATGTGATCTGAATGAGAAAATGTTGCACTATGATTTTTGTTTATGAATGATGAGATGCCTTGTTATGATAAATGGTTCCATACTTGTCGATCTGTTAATGAATGAATATAATGATGTGATCTAATGTGAATGGCTGATGTTGCGAGCTAATATGAATGATTGATGTTAAAACCCTAACCTGGATTTCTAACTAACATTGAGAGAGGGAGAAGATAAGTGGGAAAATCCTCCTCCTTACTGCGGAAATGTGGTTCCTATAGCCCTCCCTCAAGAATCTTCGGTGAGACCGCATCTGCTTCGCAAATGTTGTTGGGTAGAGTAAAACCTACCTGGGTCGATGTTTAGGGAGTTACATCAAAGAGAGGTATCAACATAGTGTGAACCCTTGTCGACATATCTATGTCAACAAACGGTTCTATTTCCAGGATCTTAGTGCAAAGGGCAGGAGGATATGTTGTGGCACCTGACAAAGCCAGAGATCTAGGAGTGGTTCAATTAGAAGGGTCAAGAATTTGCAGCAGAATAAAATACGAGATTGATACTAACAATAGAGGAGTGTTTGGGAAGGCATATCTATTATTATATCCATGAATATTTCTTCGTCGAGTTTTTGATCATCTTGTACAAGTGGTTGGCACAACTAACCTTTCGAAAAATAAAATTTTAGGGAGGTGAACCCACTTGTTGGACCCCTGAGCTAATCCAGCAACTAAAGGAGGTAGACAACAGGGCATCGAGCATTGTCAAAGTGTAGCTCGATAGCATCTTGGAAGGATATATCACTGATTTTGCAGTCGACATAGTCAAATACTATAGTGACGCAGAAAGGGAATTATTCAAAAGACCAAGAGGTAGGTTTCTATTGTCTTTGAAATTGTGGATTAAAATGCTTATCTGTGAAAAAGGTATCTTGAAAATGAAATCCGATGAGTAGAGCTCTGGTGTGCGGAGGTTATGGGTACTACAGAGATGAAGGTTGGATGGAATGATATAGGGTAGATGGATGGGAGTTACGATGAAACTATGAGGGAATTCAAGGAAGAGTGTGGTATTATGTGAAGTGGGGTAAGGCTCTGGAAAGAGAAGAGGAAGAGGACTAAGGAGATTCCTAGTGTACAAGAACAAGAAACTATGAGAGTAGATCACAAGGGACTAAGAGACCCTACAACGACGATGGAGATGACCAATATATGCCCAAGGTCGAGGAAGGAACAATCCAAACAAACAACACACCTACACCTCTATGCACTGCACCAGATTCAGGAAAGAATGTTAGATCCTCACAGGACTATCCGGTGTGTCATCACCAAAATAATAGTAGTGGACCAATGAACATAGGAAGAAGGCCCAGAATGGCTGGAGATGATGTGAAATTACCTCTGTTCCATGGGAACATGACCAAGGATCCTGAAAAATTTGGTTTCCCTACGAAGTGGTATGGACTGTGAATCAAGTCCAAGACGAAGACATTAAGAAGGGTCAACTGGTGAAAACTTCTGATTTCATGCATTATATTTGTATATGAAGTTCATACAAGTTCTAATAGGGAACCAACATAAGAATCTAGCAGATATTATAACCGCATTGATTGAATAATTTAGGAAACTAAAATATGAGTCACAATACAGTATAGAATTGAAGGAAATCAAGCAATATCCGAATGAGTCAGTATGGTATTTCGATTAGTGATTCAAGACGCTTATGGTGAAATCCAGTTTTGGAATGAGTGATGTACAACACAAAGAATGGTTCATTGACGCATTATCACCACATATACGAATTCCATTGATGAAGCAAAATATTGTGACACAAAGTGGGGCTCTGGAGATCGCACTGAAGCTGGAAGAATTACCAGTCGACAAAACTGAAGTTGGAATGAATTAGATCCACTCACAATTAGTGAACCTGAGAATTCAATTGCAAGATATAAAGAAGGAAAAATAAATTCATGAAGAAGTATGGTGTACCCGATGTCACACTAAAGGACATCATCCGAGATCACTCCTGAATTTCCGCAATTACATGCTATCGGGTGCTCCAAATCCATTAAGCCATGGTGGTATACCATGGTGTCACATCTTCCAAACTCATGGAGACCGAAATGAAGAGTGTGTATATCTCCAAAAGGTAGTATCGTAACCTGCAAACTTGTTATATAATTCTCTGTTATTCATGAAGAAAAGGATTGTAGAGCATATGATCTTCTCCAAGAAAGGACAATGGATAAATATTATATGAAGGGCGAAGAACACCAATCAGAGGAAAGGTCGCCACCGCAACAACCACCCCTGCTCGCGCAACTGAAACCACAGTTTTGTCCACTGCAGCAGCAATATAATCAGAGGTATCATACTCCACTACAACTGTAGTATACTTAGCTGCAGTATACTCAAATACAATATGCTCCACCGCATCCAAATGAGCTGCAACAACAATAGTTTAACCAACCACAGTACCAACCATAAGGAGGATTCCGTGGGGGGTTCCGAGGAGGGAGAAATAGAGGTTTCAATCGAGGAGGAGGATGATGGCATGGACCTATGGAGTGCTATAATTGTGGACTATTGGAGCATTATCAGCAATATTTACCAAACCTTTAGTCGCAATGTACCTACTGTACGACCACAGATCATATTGTTGAATATTTTCGCATCATATCACAAAATGGTAAGCAAAGAATGTTCCACCACCATAGAATCCAAATCAGAATGCGAACCAGAACATGAACCAGATTGTGAACCAACCCCAGAATTAGAGCTAAGGACCAACCATGGGAAAAATTTCTTTTCAACCAAGAACACAACTTGTAGATGTTGTGGTTGTAATACGAGTAGGTGTGACAACATGAGACAATGGTCCAATCTCGCAGATTGGGGGGCGTCTCAAAATAAGGTGTAATTTGATGTCGACATTAATAAATAAACATTCTTTGAGGCATGAGATATCATCAAAGGAGATACGGGTAAGTTTCCTATTTACGAAATGCCACCTACTTTTGATCTGACACTTGTAGCAGGCCCTCTCAAAGGGATGGAACTTTGAAAATTTTCTTTGAAAGCTATCTATTGCTAGAAAAAGGTCCCGATGCACTAGTTGAGATCTCAAGTCTGTTATATCGACCATAGAAAGGATGACAAGACCATGGGGTGAAATCCTTAAACAAGAAGAATTCCAGAAGAGATATGCGAATGAATATCCAACTCGGTGATTACGATGTGGATTTGGTTATTCTGGATATAGGCTTAGATGTCAACATTTTAATAAAGCATACATGGGAGAATATGGGGAAGCCACGGTTGGTTTGGTGCCTCATACAATTGCGACTAGAAAATCAGGCCAGGGTGTCACCAATTGGGTGAGTACTGCGCTTACTGGTAGAAGTAGAAGGAATGAAGCCATATGCGGGTTTTTATGTGATCGAAATCATGCATGAAGGAAGCTCATATCCCAAACTATTAGGGATTGGTTGGGCAAACGAAAATCTAGTGGTGATCAGCTTCAAGAAGTGAGTGATGACTTTTGAGATCCATGACATAAGAGTCATATCCCCATTAGATCCTAGTGAAGGAAGAATATATGTCGAACCAGTCAAGGAGGAAGTCGTAGGATATGCATATAATATTTTGGAAGACTACATTCATCCCATTGTGGAAGGGGAGTTGGGTTGGAGAATTTATAGCTCTGTATCATCAGAGTATGATGATGCATTGGAAAATTGGAAGAATTGGCTACATGAAGTATCCATCCAAAAGTGTGGATGGGTCACTCAGACATTTCGTTGGTTCGCAACAGATATTGTTGAACTACCAACATATGAAGGATCACCCAAATTGTCTAAGTTCATCAATTTGAAGAGAAGATACCTCAGTGGTTTTTGGAATTAGAGGAAGTGTTGAAGGCCACTCCAGCATGCTGATGGGAGACACATAAGAAATCGATCGACAGATGCTCATTGTGTCACAGGTTGAATGGAAGTTTGCTTTGAAGAAACATAGCACTATCAGGTCATGAAGTATGATGGAAGGAATAATCCCAATGATCATTTAGTTGCATGCCATACTGCATGGGTATCACAACCAAAGGATGAGTGGGTACATGATTTTGTACATACGATGGATGAAATTTTGTGACAGTGGTATACCTTAGAAGAGATTCGAAGGGAGATCATGACATGAGAATACTTGATAGTCATTTTAGCCATACTTTTAGTTTTGCAGATGTTGACCCAATGATTCATAGTGCACTTCAACACATCTGATATGTCGTCTTGGAACTATTCCTAGTCGCATTCTCGGTAGAATCACATGAAATACGAGTAATGCATTCAATGATGGAGTGTTACAATGTAACAAGCAGACCAAACGATGAGGATGATCCCAGAAATATCAATATCATGGAATTGAAAGGAAGTTGATATATCATAGAAATAGAGATCAACAGAAAAATTTCATCAACCGTTGAATATTCATAAGGTAAACATTGGGATAGAGGACGAATCGAGGTTCACCAATATTGGAGATTATTGGGATCAAGAGACTATGGTGAAGATCATCTATTTGTTGCATGAGTTCCATGACTTGTTCCCAACCAAATTCTCTAAGGTGAAGGGGATTCTACTTGGGGGAAATGAAAACCCCACTCAAACCAGACACAAAGCGAGTGAAGCAGCATCCATATTGATTAAATCCGTGATACAAGGAGCGAGTGAAGGTTGAAATGGATAGAATGTTGGATGCTGGAATCATTGAAGTGATGATTCCAATGGATTATATTCTTCTGATTCTTCGCATTGCAACGATGGAAGGCATGAGTGATGAAGGTGCACTTGAGGAACTATTGGAATAGTTAGTACAAATGGAGGAATATTGATTCATCACCATGTTTCATAAACAATTCGAAAAGGATCACTAGAAGGAATGGCATGATAAAAAAATTAAAGAAAAATACTTCCAAAAAGGAGACATGGTGCTACTCTATGTTAGTAAGTTTGCGAAAAACCCAGGTAAGTTGCAGATGCATTGGTTAGGACCTTATATAATTCATTTCATTACCAATAGAGGTGCGATACAGTTGCAACATCTAGATGGCATGATTTTTCCTAAGTTGTTGAATGGAATCTAGCTAAATCCCTACTAGGTGCGACGCGATGCTTCGGGTGTTGCGTAGTAAAAAAAAAGAGACTAGCGCACTGGAAACCAATGGAAGTGAAAGGAAACATCATGAATTTGCAGCAAGGAAGTAGTTTGGAGACGTCTGTAGGGAGGAAAAATGGTCAAATCGGGTAATTAATGAAGCAATTAAACTCGATGGGAAACGACAGAATTGGACAGGACACACATTTATGAGAAATTCAACCATTGGATTTGCAGAATCAACAGTGGATTTGATCAATCGAGGGAGGTTTTGGTCATGATGATTCCAAATATTTCACACAGTGCATTCGATATATAATAATAAACAGGGGTGGGTTGAAGGAACCATTGAAATCATTGAACTAAGTAGAGCACAAAGAGTTAGTTGATCACAGTTGTGAGTAGGAGTGTGATAGATTTGCAGCGATGGCCCAGGTTATTTAAAGCGGTATAATTCAAGACTCGTCGCCCTTAGGCACTCCAATTCAAGAATAAATGGCTGATTTACAGGTAGAAACACAACGTATTTTGTGGAAGAAGAGGGGCACAAATCGGCCCAAGTCACCCCTGTAGAAGAAACGGGCCACCAGAAGTTTGAGCAGGGTAGAAGTGGAAGCAGAGCTGCAGGTTGGACCGTCGAAACCAGAGTTGAAGACTCCACAGCAAGGAAGGGGGAGATGACTATAGAAATTCCTGGGTTTATCCCCCCACAAAATCCTGACACGCCCCATATTAAATTGACAAAGAACCATAAATACCCCATTAGGATGTTGGAAATGCCCATGGGAATGCATTGCACACTAAACATTGTGCCCGTTTTGAAAAAATGAAATACAACAATCAAGACCTATTAGCATACTCCAAATGCACAATTGAGCCGCTCGAGTTGCAAGGTTAGGGGCATGGCAGACATGTTTTTCTTACACCGCATAAGTGGGAAATGGGACTACAAAGGTCGGAGTTGCTAGGACTCACGCACATGGTGCACTTTGGCCATTCATCGTAAGCCAATGCATGTGTAAAGTAGTTGTTGGTGTGTTATCATGGAGGTTACTTGTGGTTGGATACTAAGGTACCAATCATTATGGAATTGATTTCATAAATATCTAGGTTTCCCATGAAGGGTCCTGATCTATCGCAATAATTTCATGACAAGGATAATGACAAACAATTGGAAGATAAATTGAAGAGGAAATATAATTTGGACCGTGACAACAGAGCCCATGTTGTCAATACAATAAATGATTGTATAGTTCAAGTTGTGGCCAAGATTTTGGCTATCAAAATGGTAAGAAAAAAGTTCCCTAATCAATGCACATCTGGAGTCATAGCATGCATAGAAGGAGTACAAATGATTTCGTTGTTCTTTTTGCTAAACCAATTGATAGAGGACGTAGTGCTCGTCCAAGAAGTTAAGCGGTCCTTCATTTATTCCTGGTTGTTAATATTGATTGCACTAGTTGGATGGACAGGGACATGAAATTATCAGGGCATGGAATTCAAAGTCACTCAAGTATGTAAAGGAACAAGGTATCAAATTTTGTGGCACATCAATGAGAAGGAGCACATGATTGATTGCACACTCTAGTTTTATCTCTATTGGGATGCATTGCGGATTACAATAGAAAAGGTTCCACACCTTTTTGAGGAGAAAGCGACGAAGTATCGATGGATCGCAAGATTTCGATGGGTACGGATGCAATTCACATTCAAGTGCGCCAAGAAAAGTAAAAGTAGTGGCTTTATACCCAGTATAAGTTGACGGAAGAGGAACTCGAAATTATAATTGATGACTGGTATATCGAGTGGAAGATCCTAGTAACTAGAGAAGAGTTTTTAGATACTAAGGAGGGCCCTCCACCTGATGCCCCTGTAGACTAGACACAAGTGCCAGAAAGTGAGAAAGGATCATAGCAGGAGTCATCTAAGACTTCGATGGACTCCAAGATGGAGCGATAGTTTGAAGAAGGAAAAACAAAATGAAGGTACGAATAGGGCAAAGGTAGTAGTGCCCCAACAATGATAGGAGACCAGGTAACTCACATTCTCACCATGATCACCACGACAACCACTGCAAGCGAGGCGTAGTTAAAATAGCACTCCATGGAATATTTTCTGGAGGTAAAGAATCAATTGCAATCTTTAACGAACTCTATTTTACAAAAGGTTCTACGAGTGAATGTGTTGCAGAGAGCTGCACAATTGAACACATGAAAGAGAGTCAGAATTATGCAGATCCCACCACGAGAATTAGAGACAAGCATTAAGGATGTTGATGCAATGATGTATTAGTTTCATACAATTTCTCTCAATTTTAATGAGTTTCCAACCCAAATTCTAGTATGGTTTCAAAAGATAGTGAGCCAGGACCTTGTTGATAGGGAGGAAAGTATTGGCGACCATTTGGTGAAGTCATAAGAACAAGAAGCGTTGGTGAAGGAAGAAATTGAGCGCCTGAAGAAGGCATAGGATGTAAATATCATGATAAGAGAGAAGATCTTGGATGCTAAGGAGTGGCTAGAGAAATTCATTGTAGTCACCTGTCTAGAAATATTTGAAACTACAGAAGAGATGTTTGTGGAGACTAAATTTCTACGACTAGGACAAATTATCGCAAACTTGAAAATAAAATGAAGAACTTCAGGCACATGCATTTTTGGGCACACCTCCAAAATGAGTTGCAGAACTCAAGGTGAAGATTGAAGATGCAGGAACACAACTAGAGTAGAATGAGAAGGCAGCCAAGACAATCACATATGAAATCGCACAATTTTGGATAAGTGTGGTTCAGGATGGGAAGCTACAACATTTAAGCACCCAACTATATGAAGCCGACGCATAGTTAACAGCAATGCGGGAATCCCACAAAATGATTCCCTCATAGTGTAGATGAATAAGGCGACAGAGTTGAAAGCACTACAACAGAGATCCATCAAAACAAGTGACCGCCATTAGCATTGCACAATTCATCTGGATGAATTCTAGGACATGGGCGAGGAGCTAGCGCTAAAGGTGGACAATGCGCTTCAAGCTACACAGGAGAGTCAACAACAAGTGACTTAGAAACTTGTTAAGCATCTGAAAGAGTGGGATGCAGAATAATGTGCAGAAATCAGCATGAAGGTAAAGGAATTAGTTGATTGGGTCAAACAACAATCTGAGGACTTCAAGATCAAAATCAACGAATATACCATATCCAGCTGACGTGGCTTAAGGATGAGCCACAATTTTGTGTTGGGGGGTTGTTGGTAGACAATATGGATGTGCATGGTGCGAAAGAAACTGAAGTTGGAGAACAGTGCACAAGGTGAAGAAGTCGACAAGAGTTGATTTGATTGTATTTTTGTACTTTTTGGTCCAAGTTAGTTAGGTAGTTGGTCGTATGTGGAGCATTTTGTGAAGGCGTAATCCTATATATAGAGTTAAAAATGTAGCAGGAAGATATCACGATATCAAGCAATCAATCAATCGATCCAGGGATTAATAAGTAGTAGATTGTGATTCATAAAAATATATTTGTGCGAACCATATATGTGGTGATCTGTTTAACATATTTTGTATCTGTCTTGTGAAACTAAGAATGTATTTTGGAAACCTATTTTGACCTACGGAAGTAATATGACATGTGCAGATGATGTTGGAAACTATGCATCTTCTTTTTTTTGTTTTTATGGTCTTAATGATGTGATCTGAATGAGAAAATGTTGCAGTATAGTTTGTGTTTATGAATGATGATATGCCTGGTCGTGATGAATGGTTCCATACTTGTCGATCTATTTATGAATGAATATAATGATGCGATCTAATGTGAATGGTTGATGTTGCGATTGAATATGAATGATTGATGTTAAAACCCGCCCTTGGATTTTTTACTAACATTGTGACAGGGAGAAGGTATGTGTGCAAATACTCCTTGCTATGGAAACATGGTTCCTGCAGCCTCCCTCAAGCATCTCGGGTGAGACTGCACTACTTCGTAGACGTTGCTGGGTAGGTTAAAACCTACCCGGGCCAGTTTTTAGGGATTCACATCAAAGAGAGGTATCGACAAAGTGTGCACTGTGAACCCCTGTTAACAGATCTGTGTCAACATAACCAAATTTCCTGATTGCATTAACATGTATCTAACCAACTATGCATCACCAAGCATTAAACAAATGTGGAACATCATTCATAAGAGATAACGACAAAGACAGTGCATAATCATCCTCATTCCTAAAAGACATCCATGTCAGAGAACACCAAAAGAAGCTATAAGACAACAAGATCATATTATAATCCACTAATGTGAAAGCATGTGTCATAGAAAAATCCTAGATACATGGAAAAATTTATCAGATCTTATTGATTGATTCCTACTTCTATCCCTATCGATTCTTACAAATTTATTTCTATTTATAGGCTCACTTGGTCGTTACAAAATGGTCCAATTGACCAACTACTAACTAATTTTACCAAACTTCCTTATTTGTTGGCTTCTTTGCCCTTCGTGGTTGGTCCTTTTTTCTTGTCGACGCCCTCTTCGTCATTTGTGGTACCGCACTTTATGTGCTATAGACCCGTGACAATATAACCCCAACACAAACTTGTGGCTTGTACTCGAGCCCCCTCAGCTTGGCGCTAATGGTGTGTTTAGATACGCATAGAAGTCATCATTAGAGGAAATTTCAACTCAAAATGGGCCTCCTAAAAAAAATTAATAAAATAATAGTTAAAATATTAAAATAATATTTTTAATTTTGGAGGAAGAAAAGAAAAAAATACTTTTTGTTTGTATTTTCGACATATATCCTTGTGTTTTTACTCAAATTTCAATCAGGAGAGCTCATTGGATGCAGAATTAAATTCTGCATCCAACAAGTACCCACTCAACATACTTTTGACGGACCCCGCTACCCCAAAAACAAGAAATACTTGAAAAAATGTGACGATGACACGCCGAGTGCGGTAGCGGGGTCCATTAAAAGTATGTCGAGTGGGTACTCGTTAGATGTGGAATTTAATTCCGCATCCAACAAAATATCTCGATCTAAATTTGAGTAAAAACACAGGGAGATATGTCAAAAATACAAACAAAAAAGTAGTTTTTTTATGATACCTATCCCCAAATTTATATTAAAAAAGTGTTTAAGACCTATATAGTATTTCAAATTTAAAGCAATTTCATTGGCTAACACATGATGACATGGAATTTGAATTAGAGTTAAAAGGTCCATTTTAGTTGAAATTTCCTCTAATGCATACGCTACCTTAACTTGGCCAACAACTTGTTTTTACAATGTCCTGATTGTTGCACGTTCTACCACTGCCTATTATGTCAGGTGTTTGAATCCCATATGTTGTATTTTATATAATCTGGTCTGAAGATGTGTCATTCCTTCCATTTCTTTCAGTGCTACTTGTTCCTCTTTAGTCAGGAGCTCTTCAAAGTGTGATGTTTTGTGTTTCTACCTTGAGCACGCCTTGTTAACCTAATGTTCTAGTTCTTTCAGTTCTGATGCCTTTGTTACTTGTGTTAATGGAGACATCTCCTTTAGTGATCCCCTCGATTCTTCGAGATGTGCTTTTGCTTCACTAAGTTGCACATTCATTTGATGCAACTGGTCATCTTGTACTGAACTCCCCCAAAATTGTGTTATGTATTCTGCAAACACTTGAGACTCCTTCTTCATCTCCACGATCTTTGTCATTGCATCCTCAATCATTTCTTTCCTTTCTTCAACTTGTTCAGGTGGCATTTGGGGTACCTCCCTATCCTGTAATTCCTCATTCTCCTTTCATAGGCCTGCAACAAATTTTCCTAATTGTAGTGCCTTTGCTTCTACATGCATATCTTGACTAACTTCGGGTGCCTCTTTGCAATCCAAAGAGATTGCATTCTTCAATCTCCACCTATCTTCAAAAGAATTTGTTCTTTCATTTATTATGACCTATTTTTCCGCTTTGAGTCCTTGAATCTCCTCTTCACTGCTTTGTACTTGTTGTTTATAGTGGACTATTTGATCATGAGTTGTTGCTTCTTGATCCTTGATTTCCTCACTTGATGCATTATGAATGTGTTCCAGCATAGACATCGAGAGTAGGTTCAAATTGAGACTGATTAGGTCAAGCCCTCGTAATGTGATATATGCGTCTTCATCTCTTGTCATTATCACAAGTGGTAAAATCTGCACTATTCATACCATTGTTCGAATGTCTACTTTGACTGCTCTTTGCAATGTTCCTTATTACAGTATCTTTGTGTCAAGTACTGCATTCGTTAGCTTCTAAAGTGGTTTTGTTACTTGATGAAAATATCCAATCACATGTTTTGTAACCTTCACCCAGTCCTCATTGGCCACCGTAGGTATTTTTTCCAATACTTTGTTGAACTGGTTGTTAGAGAGTCCTGCAGTTATACTCCCCTCTCCTTTCCAATACCTTATTCTTTCTCTTGCTTTTTGCTTTTTGTCTAACTCTGACTCCGTTGGAGTTGCCAATGATGCTTCATCTTGTGATTTTTCTTTGTCTTCTGAGTCCTTGGGGTCATCTTGACCTTTTGTTATATCCGTCGGTGGTCCTCCCTCTGGATTTGACAATTGGTCTTCGCTAACCAAAACTTTCCATTCCTCGAGTCATTCCTTGATGATGGCATCCAGCTCCTCATCACTGAGCTTGTAGTGCGTTGTGAGCCATTTATTTTCTGGGTTTGGCTGCACCTAAATGAACATGGTGTGGGGTCCCATTGAAAACCTTGAAATCCTTTGATACTTTTGTGTGGATTCTTCTGTTAGTCACATAAACTTAACTACTTTAGTTCGTAGTGCATCTAAGTAAAGATAGAATTGAATATTGTTGGTTGTTTTCCTTTCTTTGTCATTGAGCGCCCATAATTTTTTGCATCTCACTCCTCATCATATGTTGAAAACTTCAATATCCATAATTTGGTAGTGTGTTGGTTCCATCCATCCAACCAACGCAATCAGTATTAAGAGCCAATAATATGTAAAGGCCTTACCTGTTTCATGCACCAATACTGCATCATCTATTCACTCGTTCAACATAAATAGAGACCAGTTCATCTCCACTATTGTTGTGCACTGTTCTATAGATGCGATGACCCTTGATGTGAATTGATGGGGTTGATTCTTCCTTACGATCTTGATTTTCAGTAATTTTGTTGTGATTTTGAATGCATGATTGTTGATTGTGTCAATCACAAAGGCTCTGGTATCCTTCTCTACCCTGTATTTGTTTCTCAGTCTTGCAGCCAATTTCTTATTATCATCTTTTCCTTGGAATTACTACGATGGATCTACCCCTGCCTTTGGTAGTTCAGTGATATGTGAAATGAAATCAACTGTAATCATGATATTCGTGCCCAACCATATATATCCTCCATGAAAGTAGGCCAATAGCTTATTTACACATGCATTAAATTCTATGGATTTCCTGAAATGTGGCATGGAATGATTGACAAGAGTCCGGACCGATGCAATCCCAATTCCCACTTTGTTGGTTCCCTTGTAATTGGACCTCCTTCACCATGTTCTATCTCCTCACATGTTCTCCTCATGTATTCCAGGAATGCCAATATGTCATGGTCGTTATATTGCAACTTCGGCAATTTCGACATTATGTCACTTGTCACATGGACACCCTTTGGTGTCATGGGAATCTTGATGGTATACTTGGTATTTTTTCCAAGTTGTATTATCATAAATCCTTCCTTTCTTGGTGGTATGTACCCTGAAATGTCTGTTATCATCGGACCTAGTTGTTTTCCCCTTGTTGTTGGTTCCTCTTTCGATGTGACAAAAGGGCTACTTCTCCTTCTACTATGCCCCCCCTCTTCAAGCTTTGGGTTGTTTTAGGTCTTCTATCTAGAGTTATTGGTAAAGTGGCACTTCTCTTCTTCTGAAATGGTCATACCAGTGTGTACATAATCTCTGGTTGTTCCTCCACTATGGATTCCCTCACCCTTGGTGTTTCTTGTGTGCTCATGCTTGAAATAATATGCACCATGGCTGCTTCCTCACTTCTCTTCCTTGTTAATCTTCAATATAACCATTTTTCTCTAATTTTAGAATGGATCAAACCTTTCCCCTTGACCTTATTTTATAACGTCGCTCTAAGAGATCTTGGAGCATCAATGCCAAATCCTTCGTTGATTGACCAAATCCTCCGTCAATTTGGAAAATCCAGCGCACGCAGTGGTCATTAAATGTGGGTCTTTCCAATGCGTGTCCTCAGCCTTAATTCCTTAACTATGCCATTTATTGCTCAATTTGACTATTTTTCCAGGCGTTGGATGTCAACAATATCCCCCTTTGTCATCGTGAACCCACTTTTTCCATCGTTGTTCTTTTTGTCGACAGACTCTTATCAAACTTTATCCTTCCCATTTTTGTCGATAGAATCTGTTCTCCTTCTATTTTTCTTTTTCTTTTCTTTCCATTGGTTTTTCTTAGTGCTGTCACACCGCGCTATCCCAATAGGTATTTATTTGGCCTCCATTTACATTGTTTGGTAAAATTGTTCCATCTAACTTTTTCAAGTACACTGCACCTCCTTCAATAATGAATTTTATGATGCAAGGACCAAGCCAATGCATTTGGAGCTTACCTGGGTGCTTCACAAACTTATTGTCTTAAAGGAGAACCATATCACCACATTGAAAATGTTTTTTCTTTACATGGCGATCGTGCCATGACTTCTATCAATCCTTCTCTACTTACTGATGAAAACCTATGATGAAGTGATCCTCTTCAAGTTGTACTAACTACTCCAGTCTTTCTTGAATTTCTCCTTCATCTCTCATCCTGGTTGCTGCTGCTATGCATAGGCTACAGACAATATACTCCATGGGAATCTCTAATTTGTGTCCATAAACCAACTTGAATGGTGTCTATCCTACCAGTCTTTTGCATGTCGTTCTATAGGCCCAGAGTATCATCAATATTTTCAGATCCAAATCATCGTGACTTGTGTTACATACCTTAGTAAGTGTGTTCTCCAATATCTTTTTGAATTCTTAAAATTCTCCATTTACTTGTGGGTGATATGGGGTACTTATTTTGTATTGTATATGGAATTCCTCTTTCATTTCTCTAATTTTCAAGTTGAAAAAATTAATACCTTGAACACTCATTAGTATCTTTGGACATCTAAATCAAGTGACCACATTGTCTAAAAGGAATATTTATGTTGTCACATTTGTGAAATCCTTCATTGGAGCTACCTCATCCGATATTGTTAGGTAGTTAGTTGCAGTGATGATGTATCTTGCACCTGTTCTTTTTCATGGTGGGTTAATAGGTCATACAAACTCTACAACCCACTTATAAAATAGTTGTATAGTTACCTGGGGTACTAATGGAATATCATCCTTGCGTGATGGTTTTCCCGTTCTCTGATATATATCACAGATATTAGCATAGTATGTTGCATCTCCATGCACTACCAGCCACCATAATCCATATATGAGTATCTTCATGGAGGTCTCATGTCCTCCGTAATGTCCTCCTGCGACACCATCATGTGCATCAGCCAACACTCGTTCTTATTCATGTGGAAGGACATATTGATGAAGAATTTCATCCAGCCCCATTTTGTACAGTTATTTAGAAATTAGTTGAAAATCAGTGGCTCTGACGACTAGTTGTTTCTTCTGACTGGTAGTGAAATCCTCCAGGGATTTCCCTGTCGCTAAAAATTGAATAATATGTTCATAATGGCCGTCAACCATTCTAACTATAAACAATTTTTCATCAGGTAATCCGTCCTCGGTGTTGTCTGGTTCTTCACATGATTTTATCCGTGATAGGTGATCAGGCCTTACATTCAAATGTATGGGTTTTATAATGATTTTGAAGTCAAATTCTTGGAGCAGTAGAAACCATCGATATATTCCCCTCGCCCACCCACATAGGAATATTGACTAAGTACTTCAAGGCTGAGTGGTTGGTAAACATTTTGAAGTTCCCTCCTAACAAGTAGTGGTGGAAGTTTTTCAAAGAATATACCATTGCCATCCCTTCTCTTTCTATCGCCGTATAGTTTTTCTTCGCAGTGCACAACTTCTGACTTGCAAATGTGATTGGGTGGTCGATTGACACTTCTCCTGATTGGGCTAATATTTCTCCCAATTATATTGATGAAGCATCAACATGGACATGGAACTCCTTCATCCAATATGGAAAAAATAATATTGGTACTGCAACCATTTTTTTGTTTTAGTATGTCAATAATTTTCTGGATTCATCATTCCATTCTAACTTCGCATCTTTTTTCAATAATTTTTCCATTGGGATAGTGATCATTGCATACCCCCTTATAAACTTTCTATAGTATTGTGTGTGGCCCAGTGTGTCCTGCAGCTGCTTCACTGTTGTTGGGGCTAATAGGTCTTAAATGATCGCAATTTTGGCTGGGTCTACCAACATGCCTTCCTTGCATACAATGTGCCCCAATAAGATTCCAAATGGTGCATGAAAGATGAATTTATTTAGATTCATCAAAATATGATGATGTCGACATCTTTCCAGCATCAATCGAAGGTTTTCGGAATGGTATTTTACAAGACATAGATAGTCCAGTCATCCATATAGACTGCTAAGAAATTATGAATGAATTATTTGAAAGCAACAACAACTAACCTTGAAAATATCATTAGATAATTATTGAGACTGAATGGCGTCACCATGTACTGAAAACATCCCCATTATGTTACGAATATGGTTTTAAGTCAATATTCCTTTACAATCCTTATCTGGTGATATCCTGAAAATCCATCTATGAATGAGTAGACTTCCTTTCCTCCTACTCCTAGTATTTCATTGGTAAATGGCATGGGAAATTAACCAGGAAGACTTGCATCATTTAATTTCCTTAGATCGATGCATATCTGGATTTACCCAGTATCTTTTTCCTAAACTACCATACGAATGATCCATTCTAATTCTTCAATAGGTTTGATAATCCTCACATCCATCATCCACTCTAATTCAGCCTTGATGTGCTCTTTGTATCTTGGATTCAATCTATATGGTCATTTCTTTACCAATTTCACATCAGGTTTTAGAGGGATCTTAATTTTTCCCAAATCCCCTGAAATTCCTTTCATCTCAGAAAATTTTGTCAAAAACAGATCATGAAACTCATGTAGTAGTTCGGTGACATTACCCATTGTCAAATCAATCCAATAGTCTCCAATACTAACAAACTTTGGACTTTCCATTGTCCCGATGTTGACCTTCTTTACCTTTAGTGGCTGCTTGAATTTGTCAAATGGTATTTCTGGTGATTCGATGTCATAGCTTCCTTTTGAATCTGGGATGTAGACAACTCTCGGATCGTCCTCATCCTTAGGTTCTCCCAACATGTTGTAACACTCCATCATCATCTATGTTACTGGTGTCCAGTGTAGTCTCGTCGATTGTTTAGTTATATCTATTTCCAGCACTTTATCACAGATATCATGTAGTGCACTATGGATGCTTTGATTTTTGTCTGTGAAACTGAAGGTGTGGTTGAAGATAATTGTCATTTCTTCCCATGTTTTCATTTCTCATCACAGTTTTTCAAAGACATACTATCTTCATGGTGTTTCATCTAGCGTATGGATGAACGCATGAAGCCATTCCTCCTTTGGCCTCATATTCCATTATGTTTGGGATGTTATCGAGCTATCTCCTGGATCACTTCTCCCATTGTATTTCTTACCTTTGTAGTATTACTCCTCCCCAAATTGAACTTCCATCCATCATCAACATATTTTCCAATTTGTTATAGATTTTTTTTGTGCATCCCACCACCTTGCTGGGGTAGCCATAAGTGCTTCTTCTAGCGCCATCAAGTGTTGCAGTTCTGATACTCTATATTCAAATTCACTAATGAAGGATACCAAGTTTGGTAGGTCTTCATATGTTAGTATATCGTATACTTCTGTTGTTAGCCATCTCAGTGACTGATTGATTCATGCACATTTTCTAACTAATACTACATGCAACTAGTTCTGTCGATTCTCTAGTGCTTTGATAGAGTATGAAGACGCAGAGCTTATACTACACCATACTAGTTCCTCGTCAACAATAAGATTGATGTAGTCTTAAGAGAAATTGTAGGAATGATCCCAACCTCTTGCAACTTCATATTTTATCATTTCGACATATTATTGTTCTTCAAGGGGATATAGAGGGGAAATGACCCTCGTGCCATGATTCTCGAATGTCATAGTCTTTTTCTTGAAATCGATAACTTCCAAGTTTTCCATTGCCCATTCGATTCCCAAAAGCATCGGGTATGTGATGGTATTGTAGACAATCTTGATAAGATTGAAATATGTGTATGTCTTCAATCCTTCTACTTCAACCAATAGATGAGGCACTCCTCCAATCGATGAAACTTGGGCTTGATTTTCCAAATGAAGTTGTACTGGTGACCAGACTAGATTTGGTCTCCCCATCATTTCCCATGTCTGTTTGGTTAGGATGTTCATGTCCAAACCTAGGTCCAAGATGATGTAATCTCCCTCATATTCACTAATGTGGGCATTCATTCTCATCTCTCTTTCTGTTTTTCTTTTCTGCAATCAGTTGAGAGGGTGATCGTGTTGTCCCACTACCTGTCAATACATGATTCTAGTTATTTATGATAACGCATTATGATCTTTAGTTAATTTTAGACAACTTTGTAAAAACATTTTGAGAGTTAGAAAATTCCATTACAATCTCAGTGTGTTTGTTGAATAAAAAATTGGTGGCATTTCATACACAAGTAACTTGCCATTGTTCTTAATCAACATGTCTCTTGTATCGAAGAAGGTTTGTTTTTTGGCTCCTACATCAAATTG
The DNA here is from genome assembly GCA_001517045.1 of Pseudotsuga menziesii. Lineage (NCBI taxonomy): Eukaryota > Viridiplantae > Streptophyta > Pinopsida > Pinales > Pinaceae > Pseudotsuga > Pseudotsuga menziesii. The sequence goes on from LPNX010528844.1 coordinate 88,594, forward strand.
TACTTTATTCTAAGCTATAGGATGGGAATTTGGTAGTGGATTGTCTTCTCATGTCATAGCTCCTCCTCTTGTTACTACGACGTCATTCGTTGGGCTATTCCTTATTTCAACTGTTATATTCTACACAATTGGACAACGATTTTGAGCCTGATTTATATTCTGATTTGGTTGCGGTTGTGGTGCGTTCTTAGCTTGCCATTACTCAAGTAGTTGAATATAGAATTCGACAATGTGATTAGCTTCCCGATAGTAAGTACACTGATATTATAGATTCAAAAAATCCCTCTAGTAGTGTTCAACCACTCCACAATTATAACAGGTAACCGGTCCTCAACCTAGACCAAAATTTCCTCCATTACAACCACTGCAAAATCCTTGTTAGAACCCTCCTTGATGCTGATATGATGATTGGTTGTATGGTGTTTGATTGAATTGTTGTTGTGGTTGATTATACTGCGGTTGCAGTTGATTATATTGTGGTTTTAATTGATTATATTGTGGTTGTAGTTTATTTTGAGGTTGCAGTTGAGGTCTCTTTGGGGGTCATTGCTCTTCTCCTTTCATAAAGTATATATCCATAGTTCTGTCTTGGAGAAAATCGTAAGCTTGACAATTTTTTTTATTCATGACCCACTGACCGACAGAAGTTACAGAAAATATTGGATGGATTTGACACAACTTTTTGTAAGTATCCAGCGCTCCCGACTACAAGTATTCGTATAAGTCGGGACATTGATCCTCATTATATCCTTCAGACTGAAATAGAATGCATCATATCTCTTCACATACCTCTTTCCCCTTTATTAATATCCTGCAGTTGGATGGTAAGGTTCGCCAACTATGACTAGATCTAGCTCATGCCAATCCCTATTTCGCTGACTGGTGAAACCTATAGTTTCATCACAATTTCCGGGGCTTTCTCTTGAGATGTGATTTTCTTGTTGAATTAAGAGCATGTGAATGTGAGGTATGGAGGACGCAATGGCCCACTATTTATGCTATACGTCACTCACTCCGAAGCTGACCTTGGCCATCAGAGTTTTGAATATTTGATCAAAATACAACATTGATTCATTGGGGAATTTCTTTATTTCCTTCAACTCTGTAATATACGGTGATTTTGACTTTGGTTTGTTAAATTCATCAATCATTCCCCTCCTGATTTCTATCAAGTTATTTTGTGGATTCCCTACCGGTACTTGCAAAAATTTCACATACCAATCCAACGCTCGGTATCTAAAGGTCGTCGCTAGTTGTCCTTTCTTGATATCCTCAACTTGGACTTGTTTCACTATCCATATTGCTTCTCACAAGAACCAATATTGTTCTGGGTCCTCAGCCCCATTTCCTTCGAACAAGGGTATATTTATGTTGTCAAGTGCCATCTTAGGTTTTCTACTGGTGTTTTTCGATCCTCTAATATTACTACTATGTTGACACATAGTGTAATGTCCCGGTTTTGACCCCGTTACATTAGATGTATATGATGTATATATTGTAATGATCATGGTGCGGAGCTAAAGGCCAAGGCCCCACCATTGATCGGTTATGCTATGTTTTGGATTTAAAATTGTCACCGATGGTATATCGGGGCATGCGGCATATATTATGATGGTAATCATGTAAATATGCATCTATAATTAATTAAATGAACCCGACTAGCTACGATCGCGGCAACTAAATCGAAAGGGGCATGATTTTCACAAGGATAAGGATGTGGGGGAAATTGTTAAACCTTGGCCAATGAGAGAAAACCCATGTGTCTTCTTCCCTTGTCTTATTTCCAACCACCTTCATTAAGAATATCTGCTGGCAGTTGAGGCAGTTATTGTCTAGGAATGGGTGTGGCAGGACTGTCAGTCCTCACCCACACACACACTCCACCCTGGTTGACTTCACAATGGCTGGGGAAAAACGACCGCCATCACTCACGCAGGAAACTGCCATCACTCACGCAGGAAATTTGACTCTCCCACGACTGTGCTGAAGGCTCACGCACCTCCAATTCACGTCCTTCCTATTGTTTGTTCATCCACGGACAAAAATAGAGTTGTTTTCCTCACGCAGGACCTCCATTGTCTGTTCATTTTCCTCGCAGGGTCGGATTGTTTTCACGCACAGGTATCCTTCTATTTTGGGCTCACATAGCGAGCTGAGAGCTATGCATTTTCACCCACGAATTTCCTGGGAAGAGCCATTCACGTCCCCAGCTGTATGTTCTCCTTATAGACCGGTAGGGTTGTGTAATTTTCGTCATTTTAATGCTGAGATTGGAACTGTTGTTCTTCCCACATGTTTGTTGTTTAGTTGGGACTATGTAATTCGATTGTTGGGAGTAATTTTGGCCACGAAAGGGCCAAGAACGACTCAGAAATCGTTCCCCCTGTTCAGCTGTAAATTCTGAGTGATTTCCTGGGTGCAATGGTCAGTCTTCGGACTGTGTAGGGAGAAAGGATGGGGCTTGGTTTGCTTGATAAACCTAGTGACTGGAAACCACACAGACATAGCTAGAGGGCTGGCCTTCTTCTCCATCACCCCTGAATAGCACTGGAAGGGAATGCAGGGCCTGAGGGACTGTGTAGCAGAGAATGGACTGATTCCTTGTGTTGGGTGTGTTTGGGTGTCTTAGAGGTCAGGCTAGTTCTGGTGTGGGTGTTGTTGGCTCTGCAATGAGCTCACCAGCTTAGCATTTAGCCTTTCCCACTTCTTGATGGCCTGATAAACCCAACTGTGTTGGCTTGGCTGTGTGTTTTGTATATCCTTGGCTACATGTAAGCCTGTTGTTCCCTTATTCCTTGGAGAATCATGCCCAGCTCGGGGGTGGTAGCACTGCTGAGAGAGTAAAGAGAACGCTGGCCTATGGTTGGGTGGAACGTTGCAGCGACGTAGCTGGTTGCAGATCGAGTTCATCATAAGATAAGTGATCTTGTGCCTTTTACTTCTGCAACTATCTTTTCTGTTAATTATATGATGAACATGTTAAATGCATGCATGTATGAATGCTGTTGGTTTCCGCTGTGCATGATTATTAATTGCATATGTGCATGTTATATTGCAATGCATTTTCTTTCAACATTCTGTTTCAGCAATTTTTATGCCTGTACATGTTCATGGGGCTCTTAGCCCAGGTGTTTGAATCTTGTAGTCGCGTCCTCCACGCCGGTCGGAGACATGGGGATGTGACACATAGGACAACCCTGCGAAGAACTTATTTTTCTTTCTCACAATTTTGGCAAGATGCACAGGATTGTAGGTGCACTATAGCTCTGGTTTGGTCCTTCTTTAGATTCATAGGTATCTTGGTCATTCCCTTTGTCGCTATAGGGTCATTCAGTCCCTTGTGTTCCCATTTTTTGGTTTTCTCTTCCGTTCATACTAAGTCTCTCTTCTGCAGTCCTTCTCCTCTTCTCTGGTCGGGATATCACCCCACTTCGTAGATGAACACACTCTGCTATGTCTTCCCTCATATTATCGCCATCATTCACATCCATCTACCCCACATTATTTCCTCAAACCCACATCTTCACAATTCTCACGGTCTCCACACACAGAGATTTACTCGTCGGAATTCATCTTTAGTATCCCTTTTTCACAAATAATTCATCTTTAGTATCCGTCTATTTCATTTAAAGAATTCCTTTTCTACATCGTTGTAGGATTTGATTGTATCAACAATGAACTCAGTGATATATCCTTCCAAAAAAATTTCTATCCATACATCGACATTTCTTGAAGCTCTGTTGTTTACCCTACGCAGCTGTTGGATTAGTTACAGAGTCGAGTTCTCAAGCTTGCCTACCTAGAAATTCTTCTTCTGAAAAGTAAGTAGCACCAACCATTCATATAATACTATCGGAAATTCATAGAAAAATAGTTCATGGAAGTATGAATAGATGTACTTTTCTAACCATCCTTTCATTGACCATCTCGAATTCTGAATTTATTCTTCAAAAAACTCTTGGGACTCCGTATCGAACCAATCCTAGATTTGTGGTTTTGTCGGATGCCACATCATGTCCTCTCCTTTTTCATGCTATGGTCCTGGAAACAAAACCATTTGTTGAAACATAGCTCTGTCTCTAGGGGTTCACTTCGTACTGTTGTCAACAACCGTCGACACAGGATCCTTAAACATTGTCCCAGAAAGGATTTACCCTTTCCAACAACACCCACAGAGCGAGTGCAATATCACTTGAGATGTTTAAGGGGAGTTGCGGGAACTATGTTTCCACAGTGGTGAGGGGGCATGCGTTACAACCAGAAATCCATATGTATACCATATTATTATGCTACCCTAGTTGTAGTAACCAATATTTAACCATTTGCAACATAACTAGAATTCTTGATTTCATTAACATGTATCTAACCAACTACGCATCAACAAGCATTAAACCAGTGTGCAACATCAATCATAAGAGATAATGACAAAAATAGTGCATAATCATCCTCATTCGTAAAAGAGAATCACATTAGATAACACCGAAAGAATCTACCAGACAACAAGATCATATAATAATCCACAGATGTGAAATCATACGCCGCAAAAAAATCCCAAATACATGGAAAAAAATTGTAGATATTATCAATTGATTCATCCTTCTATCCCTATCGATGCTTACAAATCTATTTCTATTTATAAGCTCACTTGGTCATTACAAAATGGTCCAATTGACCAACTACTAACTAAATTGACCAAACTTCATTGTTTCTCGGCTTCTTTTCCTTCACAGTTGGTACTTTGTTCTTGTCGATTCCCTCTTTGCCGTTGGAGGTAATGCACTTCTTAAGATCTAAACATGTTTCAACACTAGCTTGCACATGGATTTTCATACTTTAGAGAGGCTCAATATGATTTGGTCCCACATTAAGAAGTTCCATTCTTGGTGGGAGAGTCTCAAAGATATTCAGTTTGGCATGGGGAGTGATCAATTTTCAGTGTGGTGGTATGAATTTCATATCCTCATTTTTATCTTCTACGGTGATAAAATTTTGTTGTTGTTACTAATGTTTAGAAGGGGGTAGATAATACCATGGGACCCTGGAATTCTTTGGAATGAAAAATTTCCAAAAGTGTCAGCAACATTTGGATCCTTGCAGAGGAGGTAGTGGGATCTAGGAATTCTACTCAGTTACCTTAACATGATTAACATTTTTTTTTAAATAAGTGGTAAATGGGGAAATGAATATAATCATAGTGGTGTAGGAGAAACATGGTGGACAAATTTTGCATCACTCTGGAGTGCTTATGCTTGAAGACAAGAAGACTTGGGAGGGGAGGACTTTCATGTCCCTCCCTTAAAGGAACATTGAAAGTGCTGACCTTTCCAAGTGCACAGGGGTTCAACATTGAATTAATTAATTATGCTTGGGAATTTTGATTGTTTAAAACTATGGAGGCATGTAGTTTCTAAATTCTAGTTATTTGTAATTAGTTAATTATTATGAAAAATAAGTAATGGTGGAAATGAGTTTTCAAGGAAGGAGGGCACATTAGGAAACTTTCCTAGGATGAAAAATGGCAACAGTGCAAAAGAAGGAAAAAACAATCTCTCATAGAAAAGATAGAAACTGTCAAAAGCTCGCAAAAAGCAATGTCATAAAAAATATAGAAACTATACAAAGCACTGAAAAGTAAGGCAATTTTAGAAATAGTAAAGTGTCGAAAAGTAGTCAGACATAAAGTAGGGAACTTCTTAGTCAAGGAGGGCGCAGTTTCTATTTTGGACTAAAGGATAAAAACATGGAAACATTACCTAAGCTTCGTACTTAATATTTTTATCAAGGAGGGTGAATTTCCACTTTGTGTTGAGTTATACAAACAAGGAAACATCATTTACAAACCAAAATCACTAATCCCATTAAGGAGGGCACACTCATGGCTTAGGGAAATGATTGGCAAGTGGGTTACTTACTCAATAGGTGGATGAATTGCTCAACAACTCACTCAATCCTATAAAGTAAGGATTCCAACTCCATTATGGAGTTTTTTTTATGAATATTTTGGTGTTGAGTGAATCTAGGATTCCATACGTCTAACTGATGGGCCTCAGTTCCCTTCAGTGATGCGCCCAAAGCCATCATTCCCCTCTCTTCTATCCCCTTCCAATATTCAGTGTAGGTTACAATGAGATAAGTAGCATCCCTCTAAGATTCAGCTCAAGATATAATATTATATATTCATCCATTGAATTCAATCTCCAATGAAGGAAACTTCGTCTATGCTCACAGACCGGTGCGGGGAGCTAGTTTCAGGCCTCGAATGCTAAGTTTTGGACACATATTTAGGAGATTAATCCTTCCATTATTATTCTAATAGTATCATCTCAAACATTCTATTATGGTATCTGTACTATAGTAATATTTCTTCCAAATAGATCCACCATACTGAAATTTCATTAGAGGAGCCTTTTAATACCCATTTAATGGGTCCTTTTATTAGTTTGATGCATTAAAATTGATGTAATAACCATGAAAATAATATTTGAATGCTCTAATGCATAAAATATGATATATAAATCTATTTATTTCATTATTTGTAGGTCTGATCAAGTTCTTATACAAAATTTATCACTATTTGTATACCCTTGCTCATTGAATAGGCAATTTCGACTACTTTTACAGTTTTTACCATTCTGGAAGATCTATAAACTCATATGATGTTATGTAAGTTTATGTAGGTTTTTAATTCACCCCAATACCCATCCTAACTCACATATTGATAATTTCTTGGGATTTACTATGTTTGAGTAGCCTCCTCTGCGTAGGTTTTCCCCAAGCCAAAATCGTGTTCTTTGCCCAAAACACCCCAAAATTCCTCAAGTTGTTTCAGATCTGTTCTAAGCCTATAAAAGTGTTATTTTATACCTAATACATGAATAATAAATTATCTAATCCTTCCATAAACCTTGGTTGATTGGAGGTGATTGTTCAGTCGTAGTTTGCACCGATGGAAACACCCAGAAGCATGGGAGTAGACTTCAACTGAGCTGATTTTAAAACCTAAAAGGACCCAAAAGAAAGGTTCTTAGGGAAATAAATTTCTCTGCCCAAAATTTTCTCTTGTTCTCTTCCATTAGCACACTATCATTCCCATATTTGTCAGTACTTCCTATATTTTTCCTCGCATAAAGAAGTGATTGGTATTATTGTAAAGTTTTTAATTTCACATTTTAATTATATTAGAAATAGAGTTAATACTCTAATATGATATCATATCAGGGATATTACACTGGTATCATATCTCTTTCCTCATCCCCTGTGGAAATAAATATCTTAGTGAATAAATTTGTAGCCATGTCATACTATGATGATGACTATGATGAGTAGTATGGAGAGTACTACAGACAACATGAAGAAGAAGAAGTCCTCTATGTTGATGGAGGCCTTTCAAGAGTTGATTATGGTAACTTAAATTTTCCATCATATAGAGAAGAAATTAGGGTTGGACCTTCAATGGTTAAGAAAGACTTGACCAAGACGAAAGAAGCATGTGAAAACACGCCTCGTTGCTACCAGGAGTATCTAGATTTGGGTAACAAAATTTGTGCAGGAATTTATTTCAAAGAATATATTTATTTCCAGTATGGATTATGGCCCAAGTATGTGGATGAGTATTCTTTTAAGAGAAGAAAATCATCCATAGAGGAACCAAGTTGTTCCAACTCTATGAGTAAAGAAGAAAAAAAAGGAGCCAAAGGTGAAGATTCAACAAAGACATATGTTGGTCCAAGAATTATGAGATTGATTGGGTGTTCTTCTAATAGATATTCTAGAATTTGTGACATGATTACCATTCAATATAGATAAGTCTCAATTTTCTTGGAGAATAAAATAAATGAAGTAGTGGCAAAGATTCCTAAGGTGGAGTACAAGTCACTACAAGGTCGCATGGGAGAAGAAAGTGAAGATGAATGCACTTCCATATTCTTTATGGGTGATTTCCATATCACTTATAAGGATGTTGGTCATGTGAGGTTAGTGAGGCATATTTTGGATCAGATCCAAAAGAAGGTTATAAATCTGAATTATAGTCACCTGTTGAGCCTCATAATGAAGAAGAAGACAAGGCCACGCCATTTGGGTGTGAACCCGAGAATTTGGTGGAAGAGTAGGCCACCATAATGTCCTTAAATAAATATGAAATGCCAAGGTATGATATAATTTCTTATTTATGAAATGACCACATTTCATTTCAGCCTTCAGAGAAACCCTCCACTTCACATCATGGAAGTTATTTTGTAGAAGATTCAAAGGTTGGCCTCTATGTTGAGAATGAGATTTGTATTGTGGATCCATGCCACAAGAAAAATGGTCTTATATGTCAGCTACTAGAAAGATAGACATTGGTGGAGGGTCTTCTTTTTGATACACATAATTTGAGTGGATCTCTAAAAAAGTAAAGAGATAATATTATGGAATTCATGAACAACTTTATTGACATCAATACCTTGGTGGCAAGATGCTGCTGGAAATCTTCTAGAGGAGAGATGGAAGGGGAATCCTTTCTAAAAGAGTTCATAGCACTTAAATAAGGCATGAAAAAGATGAAGGAAATCTATATGAACTTACTAAATGACATATCTCATCTCCTCATGGTGGATAAAATGTACCATTGTGCATTCAAGAAGGAAACAGAAGAGTCTGAAAGGCTCCATAGTAAATGGGAGGCTACATATGATTCCTTGAAGAGAACGAAAGAATATATTCAAGAGTCAAGGTTGAAGAATGATAAAATTCAAAGGGATTTGAATGTACCACACCCCCCATATTGCATGGAAAAGAATTATGTTCGCATGGTAGGAACTACTTTGGATGTGATGAAGGAACTTCATGAGGAAGGAGCAGAATTAAAGATGCTTGTGAAAAACTATGAGGAAGAAAATATTGTCTAATCACTCATTGAGATTGAGAGGAAGGATGAAGTGTTCTTAGCTATGGGAAAGATGGCTGAGGAAATTAATTCCAAATGAATGGGTAATCAAATATGATTTTATATTCATGGATTGGGTAGATAAATACATCATTGATATAGAGGATCAAAGATGTACTAGAATTGCTTGCATTAGTATAGGGTTGCTTGATATGCATGATTGGAAGGAGACACCTTATGAAATACCCTTATGGATGGTATATTATGTTCCAAAGGAGGTGGATGATCACATTACATATGTATCAGCAAGTAAAATTTCTTATTCATCCATTGATTGGGTGCAAAGAGACATATTTGGAATGAAGACCGTGGGAGGTAAAGAATTTTATTTCTGCAATAAAAGTTATGTTGTGACTAACATTATCTTGACATGTGAACTACAGCAAAGACCTATTTTTCAGCCATTAAATACCTCCCATACACATGTACATGAGGTGCATTCTGATTTGTATGTGCTTGAGGATTTTAAGGTCAATCAAATGAAGACCAAGCACTTGCATGGTTCCTAAGAGAATATGAGTTGCCTCTAGGAAAATGTTGTACAGCTTTGGAGGAGGCACATGATCACACTGTCATTGAGCTAAACAATGGATTAAGTTGTGAATCCTTTAGATTGATGGATGAGTATTGAAGGGAGTTGGTTCATAATTCTTCACCTCGCACTTATATTTCAGCCACGTCATGTGGGGATGAAAATTGGGTGAAGGGATTTTTATGTTGATGCCAGAAGAGGAGCATGATACTCCCACTCTTCTCGTTGTGGGATTGATGTTCAGTCCATGTGGTTTTACAAGTGAATAAGTAGTATTTGAATTATTCCTACCTGAATCATTCAGTATGAAAGTGTGTTTGTCCATTGATAGGGTGGCTAGACACATGATTAAGATGTGACCTCTAGAGGGTAAACATATTGCTTGCATCAATGGGAATTAGATACATCAGAAAAACTATATGAGCAGTGTCATGAGCATGTATAGCTTTTATATGAAGCTCTCAGTATGCATGGAGGGTCATAGGATAACCATCTGTGTCTTTATAGAAGCAGTGATGTGAGTTCCAAAGATAGCTTCCACATGGATTTTCATACTTTAGAGAGGCTCAAGATTATTTGGTCCCACATTAAGAAGTTCCATGCTTGGTGGGAGAGTCTCAAAGATATTTAGTTTGGAATGGGAAGTGACCAATTTTTAGAGCGGTGGTATGATTTTCACATCTTCATTTTCATCTCCTATGATGATAAAATTAGTTGTTGTTACTGATGTTTGGAAGGGGGCAGATAATACCATGGGACTCTAGCATTCTTTGGACTGAAAAAATTATAAAAGGGGCAACAACATTTGGATCCTTGCAGAGTAGGTAGTGATATCCAGGAATTCTACTCGGTTACCTTAACTAGGTGAACCATTTTGTTGAACGAAGTTGTCATTGGGGAAATGACTATAATCAGAGTGGTGTGGAAGAAACATTGTGGACAAATTTTGCAACACTCTAGAGTGCTTCTGCTTGAGGGAAAGTAGACTTGGGAGGGGAGGACTGTCATAACCCTCCCTTGAAGGGAAATTGAAAGTGTTGACCTTTTCAAGTGCACATGGGTTAAGCATTTAATTAATTAATTATGCCTGTGAATTTTGATTATTTAAAACAAGGGAGGCGTGTAATTTCAAAATTATAGTTGTTTGTATCTAGTCAATTATTATGAAAAATATGTAATGGTGGAAATGATTTTTCAAGGAAGGAGGGTGAAATAGGAAAATTCCTAGGATGAAAAATGGCAACAATGAAAAAGCAAGTAAAAGAAATCTGTCATAGAAAAGATAGAAACTGTCAAAAGCTTGCAAAAAAAAATTTGTCATAAAAGGATAGAAACTATCCAAAGCAGTGAAAAAAGGCAGTTTTAGAAATAAGAAAGTGCATGAAAGTAGTCAAACGTAAAGCAGGAAACTTCTTGGTCAAGGATGGAGCAGTTTATATTTTGGATCAAAGGATACAAACATGGAAACATTACTTAAGCTTCATACTTGCTATTTCTCTCAAGGATGGCGAATTTCCACTTTGGGTTGAGTTATACAAAAAAATAAAACATCATTTGCATACCAAACTTGCTAATCCCATCAAGGAGGGCGCGCTCATGGATTAGGGACGGGACTGACAAGTGGGTTACTTGCTCAACAAGTGGATGAATTGATCAAAAACTCACTCAAGCCTATAAAGTAAGGCTTCCAAATCCATTATGGATTTTGGTTGATGAATATTTTGGTGTTGAGTGAATATAGGCTTCCATACTAAGTGATGAGCCTCAGTTCCCTTGGGTGATGCACCCCAAGTATCCATTCCTCTATATTATATCCCCTTTCAATATAAAGTGTAGGTTACAGTGAGATAAGGAGTAGTCCTATAATATTCAGCTTGAGCTTTGATAGAATTGATTCATCCATTTAAGTCGAGCTCCAGTGAAGGAAACTTCACCTATGCTCACATACCGATGTCAGGAGCTAGTTACAGGCCTCCAATGCTAAGTTTTGGACACCTTTTGAGGAGATTAGTCCTTCCATTATTATTCTAGGATTATTATATCCATAATTATATTATGATATCTGTACTATAGTAATATTTATGTCCAAGAGATCCACCATACTGAAATTTCATGATAGGAGTCTTTTAATACCCATTTAATGGGTCATTTTGTTAGTTTGATTCATTAAAATTGATGTAATGATCATGAAAATAATATATGAATGATATTATGCATAAAATATGATATATAAATCCATGTAGGTCATTAGTTTCAGGTTTGATCAAAGTCTCATACAAAATTTATCACAATTTGTATACCCTTTCTCATTGACTAAGCACTTTCAACTAATTTTATAGTTTTTATTGCTCTAGAATATCTATAAACTCAAATGATGCTATATAAGTTTCTTGTAGGTTTTTAATCCACCTAAATACCCATACTAACTCACATATTTATAATTCGTTAGGGTCACATGGTGTTTGAGTAACCTCCTCTGCATAGGTTTTCCCCGAGCCAAAATCCTAGTCTTTGCCCAAAACACCCCAAACCTCCTAAAGTTGTTTCAGATCTATGCTAAACCTTTCAAAGTGTCATTTTATTCCTACTACATGGATGATAAATTGTATGACCCTTCCATAAATCCTAGTTGATTGGAGGTGTTTGTTCAATCGTAGTTTGCACCGGTTGGGACACACAGAAGCGTGGGAGTAGACTCCTGCCAAACCGATTTTGAAACCTAAAATGACCCAACAACCAGGTGATTAGGGAAAGAAATCTCTTTGTCCAAATTTTTCTCTTTTTTTTGTTCTATTATCACACTGTCATTCCCGGACTTGTCGGTACTGCCTATATTCTACCCCTCATAAAGAAGTGATTAGTATTATTGTAAAGTTTTTAGTTTCACATTTTAATTATATCAGCATTAGAGTTAATGTTCTGATATGATATCATATCAGGGATATTACAAGTTCTATGTACTTATAAATGTCTTCTAATTCCATGTTTCTCACAGAATTTCTCAAATTCATTTGAGGTGAACTCTCCCCCATTATCTGATTTTAGACAGTTAATTTTTAGATCAGTTTCATTCTCAACTACCTTTTTAAAAACTTTGAACGTCTCAAAGGATTCTGATTTTCTTTTGAGAAAACAAACCCAAGTTATTATAGTATAATCATCAATAAAGAGAATGAAGTAAGAGTCACCATATAGACCTTTTGTTCTCATTATCCCACAGAGACTAATATGTACTAATTCCAAAGGTTTTGTTGTGGAGTATTATTTTGTTTTGAAACTTACCCTTGTTTGCATTCCATGTAAGCAGTTCTTACAAATATAATTTATGTTATTTTTAATTTTAGGGATGTTTCTTACTTCTTACCTTTTGTTTCTATTTATCAAATTGTCAAAGTTTATATGGACCATTCTTCTATGCCACATCCAGCTTTCATATACTTGTCCCATACAACATTTTCTCATCCTTTTCTTCGCCCAAGATATACGCATTATTTGAAGTTTTGGATGTTGTTTCTTCATCCAATTATACGCATTATTTGAAGCTACGGAAGTTATATGCATGAATATTTCTTCTTTGTTTTACATTTCTTATAATAAAAAGTGAGAATATGCCCCTGATCACACATTTGACTGACACTGAGAAGATTATTCTTCATATTTTCAACAAGAAAGACATTTTCTTCTTTATCCCTATCATTCCCAAGACTTACTATACATTTTCCAAGAATTTTATTATAGCCATCATTTCCAAAGTAAACGTTTCCTCCTCTTTATTCTTTAGGATTAAAAAATTTGTCTTTATTTCCTGTCATATGTTTGGAGCAACCACTATCAATATACCAATGACCTCTTTTGCTTTGCACATGTAAAGCTAAATTGCATCCTTCTTGATTTTGTTTATCTATCTTTCTCTGCCTGTTTTCTATATGAATTTTTTTATAGGAGGATTCCCTTATTATATTCTATTGAGCAGTCATCGTCTAGATTATACGTTCCCAGCTTTATGACCATAGGTGTGACATTGATAGCACTCAATATTCATATTCAATTGAGTGAAAAAGTCAAAATTTTGTTTCAAAATTTCGTTTGGACTTTTTATCTTATTTTTTATGCAACTAGCCTTGGAGTATTTAAGAGAATTATTGTTTATCTCAATATTGTCTTTTGCAATTGCTTTCCAATCTATAGCTTTGTGACCAAAATTATTGCATAAATAACAATTTCCCAAAATAGAGTTTGATACCTGGTAGAAAGAGGTCTTCTAGATAGAGTAGTGCTTGTGTTCAAGTGAGATGATCCTTGATCCTTTATTTTGGGATTTTGATCTTCCCTTTGGATATAAATCTTGAGATTGTATTCAAAAATTCTTGTCTTTGCTTCAAAGGTAGCCTTCATTGAGCTTGAACCTTCATTATCATTTTCTTCTACATATCCTAAGATAGACTTATCAGAAGATGGTATTTGATGGTTAATGATTCATCTAAATCTCTGAGTGTTGCTTCCAAATTTATGTTGAATGGTTAAGTGAGTCCTCATTTTCTACAATTCCATTTTCAAAGAGACATTTTTATCTTCCAATTTTTCACATATTTTCTCTTTTTCTTTCAATTGTCCTATTAAATCTTCTACTATTTTTCTAGTTTCTTTGGATTGTACTTCATACTTTAACAATTGTTCCTTTAGTTGATTATTATTATTCCTTGATTTCTTTTGGTCATCTAAAGCACTAATAATTAGTTTTCCTTCAAATTCTACTTCAGCATTTACTTCATCTTCATAGTTTCAATCCTCAAGATATTATTTTATTGCTATGAAGAGCATTTCTCTTGTATCATCATCACTATCATCTTCAACAGATGAGTTGTTACCCTATTTAGAATACAAACTTTTTTTTGCTTATTGAACTTCTTATTTTTCATGATTGTTTTCTATGTATGTATTCATTCTTTCTTTATGGTTATGATCTTCCTAAGTCATCATTATCTCTTCTTTATTTATAATAAACTTTTAGAAAAAAATGACATATTCTACCACATTCAAAACATTTAGAAGGTATCATTCAAAACATTTAGAAGGTATATTACCTTTGTACTTTCCATGACCTCTCTTGAATTTCTTCATAAATCTTGCTTCTTCATCATCGAATTCATCGGGGGAACTCTTACTTGACTCTTGCTTTCTTCCTTTTGTCCTCTTAGAAGCTTTGAAAGTTGCTTCCTTTCTTGAAGGATTTTCCTTTGCAATCGTCATTATATAAGTAGTGAGATTTCCATGGAGTTCATCCATTCTTACTTTGTCAAGATCCTTCCTGTCTTCCAGAACTGACACTTTGGAATCAAATCTCATAGGTATAGATCTCAACACTTTTTGTAAAATTCCTTCTTCATAAACTTCTTCTCCAAGACCTCTGATGGTGTTAACAATTTCATATACACCAATAAAATAAGATGCAATATTATTATCTTTCCTTATCTTAAGACTCTAAATTGTCCTCTATGATTATGTTGCTTTTCTTTCTTAACTATCTCATCTCCTTCATAGATGCTTTGAAGTTTATCCCACGTTGATTTTGTTGATTTGCACTCCATGACTTTTGTGAATTATGAATATGCTAAACCACACAATATTGTGTTTTTAGCTTTTGTGTTGCATTCATACAACCTTTTCTCATATGCATCTATTAGTGGAGTCTTTGGAACTTTATAACCATTTTCAACTTCCTAACAAATGTCAAGTCCAAGAGACTGTAAAATGACATCCATTCTTAGTATGCTCTAGAAAGCATAATTATATCCATCAAAATGTGGTGCTCTATTTGTTGAGATGCCTTCCTTCTATCCTTGTTTCCATGGTGATATTCCTTCTAGTGTTTAGAATCTATATGAAGGACTTGCTTCAATACCAATTTTTGGAACCCTCAATGATACTGAAAGAGGGGATGAATCAATATCATGCCCAATTTTAATATTGATATAAATTTTCACTTCATAGATCATACACCAATATCAAGCAATTATCAACATAGAAAACAATATGAGTAGAGTATTTATAAATAAAATTTGAATATATAGAATATTTGATTACATAGATTGCAAAGAGACACCAATATCCAATGGTGTGAGAACCCACATACTTATTTTGCAAACACCAATCCCATGTACAAGAACCAACTTTCTATTGAAGGAACCAACCTGTCAGGACACCAATCCTCTGTAAGAACTGGCTTACTCTTGTACGCACCAACCTATAGGAGACAAAAGTATCCTATCCTTTCCACGTCCTACCTCCCTAAGATAAATATAGTTGAGGTATAGAGATGTAGTTGCATTCCTATGTCACACTCTACTCTATGATTTCTGATCTACATCCTTTTCTCTGCACAAACTACTTAGCAATATTTTTCTCTACGCACACTAATTCACACATTTTGTTGCATTATGTTATGTGCACCTGCTGCTCATACTCTGATGTACTCTTATTATCCACACTAGGATTTACGTTGATTATGTGATTGCGGCTTCATATCTAGTTTAGTTTGGTATTGTCACACGCTTTTTTGGATCAAATAGCCATTGATTCCCATATTAGACCGAAGTCTCAATTTCATAGTACTTCCATGTTTACTACCTCTCTCCCACTAACACACATCGGTTTTTTGTTTATTTATATTCATTCTAGCATGAATACTTATTTTATTGATTAGTTGATTTTTCCACAAGTAGGGGCCTCTCTAAGTCAACAACACCCCTTCTTCATTTATTCATGGCAAAGTTTACAAAAACACATGAATTGAACCGACCAAGTCTCTTGATTTTCTATTGGTGTGCAATCTGCACACTTTAATATTTTTGTTGACCACATGGTATTTATGCAACATGTACTTATCCTTAAATTGTGTTGATATATTTCCATAACTTGGTGGGACTATCATGTGTATTTTGTGGAAATTAAGCCCAGTGATAGATTAATTTTACTCACAACAATTATCAATTGATCATGCAAAATCACTCACAAAAGAGACTGAAAATGGAGCTGAACACTAAACTGTATTAACTCAGTGTACAATAGCCAACCCTGTAACATAATAGGTTTCTGCATTAAATAATTACATAAGGGATTCGAATGCATGTGGAGGCAATTCGAATCTAGTCAAAAGCGGGATTACTAAAATTAAGCAAATCCCCCATAGGTGCAAAAAGTAGTTTCCAAATCAGTCATGGAGCTCACGAATTGGAAAAAGCACTTAGGCAAGATAAAGAGTGATGGAATGACAACTCATACATGATTTTCCAAGGAGAAAAGAGTGGAGGATGTAGAGGACAAAAAACTAGTTAACCTCACCTAGTCAAACTTTCCCAATTGCCTTAAAGCACTGAAAAAGCAGGCAAAAAAGCAAAAAAGCAGAAGGGTGCCTAGGAGGCCAGGAATAAAGGAGAATTGATTCCTTGAGGTTTCCCAAGCGCTACATGAGTCAAAATAGGCAAGTTTGACCACTATGGATAGGCAAGTGACAACTTGCATAAGGTGGGACACATGAACTAGGTAAATAAGACAAAAATAATTAAATTAATGTCTAAGGTAGCTAACTATGGGTTGATTATTCTAACACCCCCCCTTAAGCCTGACTTATGAGTAATATATCAGAAAATTATAGGGCCTAGCAGCAAGGCTTAGTCACCCTTTACATACTGCATGTCCATACAACCAAGGAAAGAGGCAAAAACCACATGGGAAAATCCTCCCTTAAACATGGACTGTAAAACAAAATTTTGGAAATATTGTCTTCACTCATGCTTCACAGCATGATCAGCAATCCCCAGTAGTGATTTGAGATTGCTGAAGGTCTTCTCACAAAATTCTTTGGTGAAGATATCAGCTACTTGTTCTGAAGATGAACAGAAGAGTAGGTGAATGGTGCCATCATGCACAAGCTCTCTGATGTAGTGCATATGGATCTCAATGTGTTTGGTTCTCTGCTTCTAAACTGGATCATTGCAAATTCGAATGGTACTCTGGTTATCACAGTAGATGGTAGTTGAGTACTCTGATTCGAAGCCACACTCTCCAAGTAATCCCTGCAACCATAAACATTGAGTTGCTGCATTAACAACTCCTCTGTACTCTGCTTCTGTAGATGAGAGTGCAATGGCACTCTGTTTCTTGCTTGACCAGATGATTGGCCCTTCTGCAAGAATGAACACATATCCTGATGTGTACTTTCTATCTATGCTATCACTTGCCCAATCACTATCAGTAAATCCAATCAAATCAAGATCAAATTTTGCTTTGTAGAAGATCCCATGTGTCCTTGTTCCCTGAACAAAGTTAAGGATCCTTTTGGCTACTTTCCAATGGATATCATGAGGCTGATCCATATATCTACAAGCCACACTTATTGCATAAGAAATATCAGGTCTATTATGTGTAAGATACAACAAACATCCAATCAATTGCCTATACAGTGTATTGTTTACCATAGGTGAAGAATCAACTTCTTCCAGCTTCACTCCTGAAAGGAAAGGAGTCTTGCTTGGTTTGCAATCCTTCATTTTGAATTTGTTTAGAAAATACAAGGCATACTTGGACTGGTGCACCTCGATTCCAGCTTTGGTTTGAGCAATCTCAAGCCCCAAGAATTGGATTAAGAGCCCCAAATCTGTCATGGAGAAGGCTTGGTTCATTGCACCCTTCAAGGAAGCAATCTCATCCTTTGAGCTTTCTGTAATGAGGAGGTCATCAAAATATAACACAATGATCATTAATGAACCATTAATTAACTTCAAATAGACATTTGGATCTGATTTGCACCGAACAAAATTCAGTGATAGCAAGAAGCTATCAATCTTGGCATACCAAGCCCTGGGGGCTTGCTTTATCCCATACAATGACTTTCTCAACCTGCACACAAGAGAAGGGTTAGTAGAAAATCCTTGAGGCTGCTGCATATATATCTCTTTAGTGAGATCTCCATTCAGGAAGGCACATTTTACATCCATGTGATGTACCTCCCATTGCTTTGAGGCTGCAATGGCTAAGGCTAGCCTGATGGAGTCCATCTTTGCCACTGGTGCAAAGGTCTCATTGTAATCTATGCCATGAACCTATGAGTAGCCCTTGGCTACAAATATAGCCTTGTACTTCAGAGGTGAACCATCAGCAGCAAATTTGGTCTTGTAGACCCACTTACACTGAACTAACTTCCTCCCTGGGGGAAGATCCATTAGCTCGCATGTGTTTCTCTTTTGGAGTGAGCTGAACTCTTCCTTCATGGCTGTTTTCCATATTGGATCTCCTACTGATTATTCATAAGTCTGAGGATATGATTCCACCATCAAATATCATTTCTCAGCAAACATAGGATCCTTCATGCACATACCACTCTCAAATTGAGATCTAGTCCTCCTTGCGTCATTGGGATCCCCAGCTAGCTCTCCTGCTGCATGTAGTATCTTGGATGCCCACTTTGGCCTTGTAGGTCTATTAGGGTTTACAATAAACTCATCACTATCAGACATATCAGAATCAGCATGTTCAACAAACGCTTCACTTACTTTCAGAGGTTCAGGTGGTGAAGAGCCTTCTCCAACTTCCACTGTTGTTAAGGGTTCTTCTTGAAAATGAACACACCTTTCAATGAAGGATTTGTTTGTGCTCAAATTTATCAGATTGTACCCTTTTGAATCTTTATATTACCCAACAAATAGAAACTCTTGGCTTTGGGGCTGCAAATCCTTCCTCTTCTCTGTTGGAATTCTAGCCCAAGCCTTTGAGCCAAAAATCCTGAAATGTGGTCACATCTGGATTGTGCCCACTCCATGCTTCGAAGGGAGTCATACCATCAATTTGTTTATGAGGCACCCTATTCTGAATATAGGCTGCACATTTGATAGCTTTGTCCCAGTACTTTGGTGACAAAGTTTTGGCCTCCATCATGCATGTTGCCATCTCCTTCAGTGATCTATTCTTCCTCTCAGCAACACCATTCTGCTATGGTGTTTAAGGGATAGAATGATGCATCTGAATACCTGCATCTGCATAATAATTAATAAACTTAGACTTGACATACTCACCACCATTGTCATATCTGAGGACCTTGAGTTTCCTCCCAAACTGGTTTTCAACCAAAGCCTTAAAGACTTTGAAGAGGCCAAAAACTTCAGACTTGTGTTTCAGGAAGTAAACCCAGCAATACCTGGAAAAGTCATCTATGAAGGTCAATGCATATTTGGCCTAAATCATGGACATATGAGGGAATGGGCCAGAAAAATCACTGTGGATCAAATCAAGGGGTGCAAAGGTTCTCTCATGACTAGCTCTCTCAAATTTATGCTCTGGGTGTTTTCCTAGGATACAACCTTGGCAGACTCCTTTGGAAAATTTTACCTTGGGCAACCCTATGACCATCTCTTTTTCACTAAGATCAGAAAGATACTTGTAATTTAGGTGGCCAAATATTTCATGCCAAAGCTTGCTTGCCTCATTAGCATGAATCAGAAGAGCAGAGGGGTTTGAGTAGGGTAGGAAGTGTGAGAACATGTATACCTTTTGAGCATGATTTGCAACTCCTTTTGCAATGACTTTACCACTTGAGATCTCTATGATCTCAACTTCATCAGGGAGAATATGAATTTCTTTGGAGACCCAGTGTGAGTCATCTGGTACACTGATAAGAGGTTGGAGGCAAGACCAGGAACATACAACACATTGTTGAACTGACCATGATCAAGATCAATCCTCCCTTTGCCCAAACTTTCAGTGAGAGAGTCATCTCCCAGTACTATAGGTAGTCCTTTCGACATGTCAAGTGAGGATAATGCCTCCTTGGTCGAAACCATGTGTCTTGAAGCTCCAGAATCAATGATGAAACTAGGTGAGCTTGATGTTCCAGCAACTAATGCATGAACTCTCTCTCTGTCTTTTGAACTTGATCCTCCTTCTCTCTTCTTTGAGCTGTTTGGAAGGGAGATGCCATTCTTCTCCAGGAGTTGGGTCAGCATGTCTATTTTCTTCTTCATACAAGAGCTTTCAGTGTGATTACCCTTATTGCAGTGTGCGCACTTGCTCATTTCTCCTTTATTCTTCTTCTTTTGGTAGTTCTTCTTGGAACCTTGTGGCTCCTCCGGAGACTTGTTCTTGTCTCTCTTTTGCTCATGTGGCTTTTTAGATTTATTTTTGCTTTTTGAATCCACCTTTGAATCTCCAGCAACCAGAGCTTGGTCTTTGGATGGTTTGATGGTGCCCATCATCACCAGCTTGTCTTGTTCTTATGTGAGAGATTCCATGAAATCTGCAATGCTAGGCATCTTCCAGGTTCGAGCTGTCAACTTTGTGGCATATAAGGTCGAAAAAAACACTGAATAGTTAGGGCCAAGCTTCGAGAGAATGTCCAAGACCATCTGATCATCCTTATTTTCGATCCCACATTGTTTTAGCTGCAAAACAAGTGCTTTGAACTTGGAGAAATAGAGTTGCAGGGATTCAAAGCTATTTGGACTCAGGGAGATCAGTTCATTTTCGATTTGATGTCCCCTCATCTCATATGTCTTTCCAAAAATATCATTAAGTTTCTACCATACTTCATTCGGTGATGTCAATCCATCAAGATGGAAAAGGAGGTCTCTGGAAATACTCAGACACATGAGACCATAGGCCACATCCCTCCTGTTGTGCCATTTTATCTTCTCTGTAGCTGCATTGGGCTCTACTTCTATTGCCATAGTCACCCTATAGAGGCATTTCACTCTCAACAGTATCTCCATCTCTGCTTTCCATTCAAATAAGTTGAAGGGAGTCAATATGATCTTTTGAGATTGATCCATAGCTCAGAAATTGTCCCGGCTGTCAGTAGAAGGCTCCCAGTCACTGATGTTGAACCTGCAAAACAAATTTTAAGGAGAGAAATAAATCTACAATGGCTCTAATACCATGTGGAAATTAATCCCAGTGATAGATTAATTTTACTCACAGCAATTATCAATTGATCATGCAAAATCACTCACAAAAGAGACTGAAAATGGAGCTGAACACTAAACTGTATTAACTCAGTGTACAATAGACAACCTTGTAACATAATAGGTTGCTGCATTAAATAATTACATAAGGGATTCGAATGCATGAGGACGAAATTCGAATCTAGTCAAAAGCAGGCTTACTAAAATTAAGCAAATCCCCCATAGGTGCAAAAAGTAGTTTCCAAATCAGTCATGGAGCTCATGAATTGGAAAATGCACTTAGGCAAGCTAAAGAGTGATGGAATGACAAATCATACATTTTTTTCCAAGGAGAAAAGAGTGGAGGATGTAGAGGACAAAAAACTAGTTAACCTCACCTAGTCAAACTTTCCCAATTGCCTTAAAGCACTGAAAAAGCAGGCAAAAAAGCAGAAAAAGTAGAAGGGCGCCTAGGAGGCCAGGAATAAAGCAGAATTGATTCCTTGAGGTTTCCCAAGCGCTACATGAGTCAAAATAGGCAATTTTGACCACTATGGATAGGCAAGAGACAACTTGCATAAGGTGGGACACATGAACTAGGCAAATAAGACAAAAATAATTAAATTAATGTCTAAGCTAGCTAACTATGGATTGATTATTCTAACATATTTCCTTTGACATCCTTGTTCTATATACTTTTTCAAACTGAATCCTAAGCCTCATGCAAACATTCAAACTATCTCTAGGATTCATGCTTCTCATTTGACATCAATGACAATATTGAGTTCAACAAGAATCGGTGGCATACTTATGCAAAAATGACACATGATATGTTATAAATATAGGAAGTTGAAGAAACAAGAGAAATATTATGTTACACAATATTTAGAGTGGGATCCTATAAAAATGTGGAGACATTATCTCATAGGAATGGAGTTTAAATTAATGGCAGATCACAGTGGGTTGAAATACTTGTTTGAAAATGAGCTTTGAATGTCGGACAGACAAGATGGATAGAATATATTTGTGAATTTGATTTTGATATCAAATATATAAAAGGGAAATATAAAAATATTTCGGATATACTCGTCGGGACATTACATCCAGTGTAAGATACAACCATTAGCATGTCTAAACTAGATTTAAGAACCAAAATTCTTGATGTTTTTATCTCATATAAACATTATCTACAGGTAAAACAAGAATTGTAGTAGGAAAATATACAACAAAAATATGAAAGAAACAAATTCGAAGATGATGGACTTCTTATGCATAAACAGAGTTTATGTACCTAATTCTGTTAAGGAAACAAATAATTAATAAGATGCATAAGTTTGCATAAGTTTCCATATGTAGCACACCCTGGATACTAAAATACAATTGGAGCAGTGAGACGTGAATAATTTTGGATAGTAATGAAGAAAAATGTTGTTGAGTATATAGCTAGCTACATTAAATGTTAGAGGTTAAAAGTGGAGCACATACATCCAACAAGCTTGTTGCAACCACTACCAATACCATAATGGAAATGGAATATGGTGACCATTGATTTCATCACTAAATTTCCCACGATAATGAAGCAACATGATTCCATCATGGTAGTGGTGGATAAGTTAAAAAAGGCTTCCCACTTCATTCCAATCAATTCAATGCATAAGAAGTAACATAGAAGAGATTTATATGAAGGAAATTGCTAGGTCACATGGGATGGCAAAGGCCACTGTATCAGACAGTGATCCAAAATTTACTTCAAAATTTTGTAAGGGATTATTCAAAGGTTTTGGAACAAATATGTATTTGAGTAAAACATATCATCCATATACTAACATGAAAAATAAGATATTCAACCAAGTTATTGAGGATATGTCAAGGATGTATTTGATGGAACACCCATCTAAATGGGAAAATTACTTGTACTTCGTGGAGTTTTAATACAACAATGGGTAGCATGATTCATTTAAGGTGAGTTTGTTTAAAGCCTTATATGGAATAAAGTGAAATAATCCAATAAGTTAGGACAATCCAATAGACATATAAATAATTGGGCTAGAATTGCTAAGGAAATGGAAGAGCAGATTGTAAGGATCAAGAAAAATGTGAAGGCAAAATATGATAGAATTTTTTTTTATGTAGAAAAAGGAAGAGTTGCAAGAGAAATCAAAGTTAGTGATCCTGTGTATCTGAAATTCAATCCGAAGAAGAGTTCGTTGAAACTTGAAATTTTTCCTACGCTAGCTCCCAGATACTGCAGGTCATTTGAAATATTAGCTAGAATAGGACTTGCTGCATATAAGCTTGCTTTAATTTCTTGCATAAAAGCATAGAATGTATTTCATGTTCCATTAAAAAAGCATATACTTGATCCTAACCACATTATTGATTGAGTTGTGATTCAAGTGGAACCAGAAGGAGATATTCTAGTGCAACCAAAGTGTATACTTAACAAGAATATTGCGTTGCTCGGGAACAGAGCCATAGGGTAGGTAAAGGTCCAATGGACACTTTATGTACCTGAAGAAGCAAAATGGGAATTGTAGGATGTGATGTGGGAGGAATACCTAAAAATATATATTTTTTTAAATAATTGTAATACTTTTTTGCATGTACATAGTGTTGATATGCACCAAGGATGGTGCATAGATTAAGGGGGTGGATGTATCACCCCATTTTTAATCCCAAGATGTAAATATGATGTAATTATGTAAAGGCTAAAAGTTGTATATGAATGGTCTAGGATGACCAAACACATTGTAAATATGTAAATTTTATTTTTAATATAAAAATCCCTGACGAATGCAAGTGAAAAAGGACGAAGAAGACATGGGGGGATATGAATCCACAAGTGGGGGAAGCGAGAGGGGATAATGGGTGATGGACCTAGTGGACTTCGACAATATCTTATCCTGCATTAACCTTTTTAACCTAAAGTCTCTTAACCATAATTATGAGGGCCTCTCTAATTAATCATGGCTTAATTATATTACTTAAGTATTCAGAGTGAAAAGTGGCCTCTTATGGGGAAGCCATGTGTCAAAGAAAATCCATGCATATATAAATTTATAAACTTCATTTATTCATTCATTCCAATATCCAAATAGGAAAATAATCCATGCAATGGTAATTTCAATCGGTAAACCAAAGAAAAATTAGTTTTGTAGAAGCTCCACTTGAGCCCACCCCGATAAACGACAACCTAGCTACCCTGATAAACTAGTGTTTGGAGTAAGATAACCTAAACTATTGTGTGACATCCCTGGAGCCTTTTCACAAAGAATTCTTGGGTGGCATATGCTAGAGCACCAGAAGGGGAAGGGGGAAACCCGAGGGACTGTAGTGTAGAGAAAGGGGTACCTTCCCTAGTGTTGTGCGGGTTGGTGGGGAATGAGTGAGGCAATGGGTTCAATTGTGGATGGGATTTTTCACACCACTTGGGTAGAAGATATGTTTCCTTGGGTGAGGAGAACTATATGAGGAGTGTGGTAACACTTTTCAAAGAAAGAGAAGGCTTAACATAATGCCTATGGTTGTGAGGAACATTCTTAACTTGCAGATGTTTGGAGGAGACTTTCATAAGATAAGTTCCAATTATGTATGAATGCAATGAATTTTAGTTTTGTTATGTGATGTTTTGAATTATTATTTTGGGATTGATTATATGTATGGGTTGATTGAGAATTTCTTGATGCGTTCATGTTATGAATGATTACATAATTAGAATGTACTATTTTAGTTTGAATATTTGCTATTATATGTATTTATTTTTTGTTTCTTAAATAATCCATATTATAGTAATCCATTGGAAAGAAAATCTGTGATTGGAAGCGAAAGTATAAATTATTCATAAATTTGAGTACTCCATGGTCTTAACAAAGTTATAGTGGTTATTTGGTATGTGACAACCCCAAAATTCAAATTTTCCATATGATTACTTAGGATGGTCATGACATATATCTCATTTGTTTGACTATGACAACAATATGTTTAAGACAACTTCTTGATGGCATATATAAGTTCTTGTTTTGGAACCACATATTCATGATGAGGAGACCATTTTACATTTCATGTGGTACACACTTGATTACTTGTTGAACTTGATGATCATTGTGAGATCATATTCAAGTTTTTGTGTGAATCACTTGATCAGTTGGTCGCCAACACTTGTATCCTATTGGATCACATTCAGCCTCATGTCCTGCTATCTTGAATGTCATGTTGGGGAGATTTTTAATTTACACATTATGGGCTTGTCATGATTATTCATGCCTTTAATCTTAAAGGTTATTTTTGCAGTTAGATATCCATTTGATTCCCATGTTCCAGGGTGATATTTGTGAATAGTTTGGAGACATATTGGTTCTGATGATAATTACTCCATCTTGAGTTTCTTAGTGCTTCATCATGAGATTGTTAATGGTGTCATTACTGGTCATTCTACATTGGTTATTTACAATAGCAAGTGTCTTCATATTCCACCTTATTGAGAATCTAGTTGGATCTTATTGATGGTTTCCTACATTGTTCCACCTGACAACATATCCTTGACAACAACAAAGTTTCAAGCTCTCCTTGCTGTTTTATCCAAGATGTTCAAAGTTGTCATTAAGAGGGGAGATAATGTAAATCGATCTTTTTCCAACTGTGATGTGATGATTGTTTATTTCCCACATTTACCATTGTATAACCTATCGTTATGGTAGTTGATCATATCATTTTGAGGCATTTGTATGCACAATGAGGAATTATTAGACTTGTGCCATCTCAAAATTTTCACATTATTGGTCTATTATACTTATGTAACAACTCCTTCCTCGACTCAGGTTCTCATTCCTCTAGTCAAAATTAAGGAGGAAGATTATAATGTGTTGTAATGTTGTTTATTGTCCTGATGTAATCTTGTACTTAGTGTCATAATGATGATATTTTTAACATAATTTGTGGGGCAATTATACATGTAACTTGGTCTCATTATACTTTTGCAATATTGCACATGTGCGCATGGAGATAGTTTTGGGAGCTATTTGATGGTGACATGTTTATTAGGTAACATTGAACTACACTAATAGGGCATTCTTATCTGTTACTGCTCTCTTATAACTTGATGATATTATACTCAACATTTATGGATTAGTTTATCTCCACCCTTGATTATATCTTATGATCAATGGTCAACTTGGTTGCTATAAAATGATGCCATTAGTCTTGAATCAAGGAAATGGAGGGAAGCTTATGGTATTGATCTACCATATGGGTCCTTCGGCTAGATCATCCATATGTTGGAGAGTTGTATGGATGTCGATTGAACTCCATACATGTGTGTCCTCTAACAGATGTAATTGGAAGGAGTTCATTGAAAAATAAAAACGTCCTACTTACATGAAGGTTTCCCCACCATCGGGTTTTACCACATAAATCTATTCTCTCTTGTCTCTCTTGATTCTTAGATATTAATATTTTGTTTTTATGTTTTCCATATGAATTTAGACATGTTAGATCTTGTGGTTATATGTTATTTCAGATATTCCTAATATTACATGGTATCAAGGCTACATGATCTTTCACAATGTTGCTCTCCTCAAGTTTTATGACAAGGTTAACCCCCTCAAGGTGAACAAAACTTCATTTTGTTAGTTGATTTGTCACTAAGATCATGGAAATAAATACTCCAGGTTTGGTCTCATTCTATGGTACCAAAAAAAATAAGAGTATTTTTATTTCATCATTGGGCTATCTAGGAGGGGGGAGTATTTTCTCCATTTTTCGTGATCTGTTGTCTGGTGTTGCAAAAAACGCTAGCTAGTATGTGTAGACATATGTTAGTTTGGAAATTATTGACTCCCATGACATCTACATTACTACATCCTAGATGTGATTACATTCTTTTAGACTAGGGGAGATTAGGAACTTGTGCCTTATTGTGATGGCATTAGCATTCCATACCACTAATGGGAAATGCATTAGTTTCCTCATGATGTATAATATAGAATTTTTTTTTCACAGACCTAATCTGATTAATGGTCTACTATTATTTTGCAATAGTTTTGTATTGATATAAATTATAGTTGTAGAATGTTAAAGGGAATACATATCTTCCCCTTTTGTTAAGAGTCATTTTTTTTCAATTTTTGAGATGTTTCTAGTGACTCAACCAACATTTGGTTGCCACCCTCTTATGTCGATGAAAATTTTGTGTATGCACATGTGTAGGTATATGTTTCCCAAGAAGGGCCATTAGAGTACGCATGTAGAGTGGCGGATGCAGACGTTATCACTATGTTAGGTAGTAAGGATGATCATGTCCTCTATATTCTACAATTTTCACTTGCATGGATGGAGGAATGAGGGGGTTAGAACATATTATTTACTCTTGTAGAGTGACCATATAAGAGAGCTAATACTTTCATAATCTTATATCTTTTGTTTATCCTAGTTGAATGATTTTGTCTTATTTAAGAAACATATTATGATTGTAATATTTTGTTTAAAGTGTCTAATTAACATTGTCTACTATTTTACAAATATTTGATTTTATAAGTGCCTCCTTGTTGATGTATTTGTAACTTCGGAATGTATTCACTTGTATATTTTATATTGTATTTCATTGTACCCCAATGTTCCTCCGATCGAGAGATTCACTAATATAATAAAGTCATGTAAACTCATTGAGGTTAACCCTCCTTTGTAAGTTGGGGAAATAATTCCCACAGTTGAGGGGTATTAGGGTTATTAGACTCTCCTAGTGAGGTCGACCTTGTAATGTAATTGTCAAGTAGAAAACTAGTATAAATAGAGAGTGAGACTCTCTATTTGAAACAAACAAACTCACTCAACTGTAGTGCATAAGTGAGAGAAGAGGAGCTCGCACAAGTGAGAGAGAGAACAACTATCAGAGATCATCTTTGTGTTTTTGGGTTTTACTTTTTCTATTGGTGCTCATTCTATCTCTGAGGAAGTTGCGGGGTTTTCTCCTTTATGGTTTCCCTGAGAAAAATTCTTTGTGTCTCTTGTCTCTTGTGATTATTGTTTTGCATGTTATTCTCTCAGATAAGATCCTATATCATATTGATTAAATGATAACAAATTAACATGGCATCAGAGCTAACCTGAGAAGAAGACACTGTGTAGCTGCAAAATCTAGGGCTTCTTACTTTTTGGGTTTCTCTCCATAGATCATCAACAAAAGGAGGCTAGCATAACTCTCCATTGAAGGGTTCATCTTTTTGTCGAGGCAAAATTTGATTCTAGGCATTTTCAGTTTTTGACCTATCACTACTGTGGGAAATTAGGGCTTTCCACAGAAGAGGAATTTTTGAGTGAGCTCAACATAGGATTTCTCTCCTCCTCAAAATTGAAATTTAGAGACTAGGATCGAAATTTTTGGTCTAAAATGGGCCTCCTAAGGAAAATAATAAAATAATAGTTATTAATTTTGGAGGAAGAATGAAAAAAACTATTTTTTTTGTTCTTATTTTGGACATATCTCCCTGTGGGTTTAATCAAATTCTGAGTAGGAGAGCTCATTGGATGCGGAATTTAATTCCGCATCCAACGAGTACCCACAATTCATACTTTTGATGGACCTTGATACACCAAAAATAAGAAATACTTGAGAAAACATGATGATGACATCATCATCATGTTTTTTCAGGTATTTCTTATTTTTGGGGTAGCAGGGTCCATGAAAAGTATGCAGTGTGGGTACTTATTAGATTCAAAATTAAATTCCGCATCCAATGAGCTTTCCTGCTTGGAATTTGAGTAAAAAAACAGGGAGATATGTCGAAAATACGAACAAAAAAGTAGTTTTCTTTTATGACAAATATGTATGATTCAACCATTATGGTTGACTCATTTTATTGAAATTCTATTGGTTCCTGAATTCCAACTCACAAAATTTATTGTTGGCACATTTTATTATAAGGCCCATTTTAGACCCCAAATTTCCTCTAATGACTATGGGAAAGTCAAACCCTAATTTGACCCCGGACCAGAAAACCCTAAAAGGATAAAACTAGTCATTTTGGTGCATTCGCTATATATCAAGATTGGAGAAGGATTCGAAGAAAAAAAATTATAGGCCAAAACTTTGAGGTTCTCATTTCAAAATGACCTATCACACCAACTTGATGACAAGCCTGGTGAAGCTGACAACTTTTAAGAATGGAAGTATAGGACCTCCATGGTCCTTGAAGAAATTGACTTGGATCAGTTCTAAGAGACAGAGGGAGATGTGGCTAAGGATAGAGCTAAGAGAATCATTGCAGATTCTATTAAAGATCATCTCTCATGTGTCATCCCTAAAGACACCAAAATTAAGTGTTTGATGCTATGACGAAGCAATCGAAGAAGAATAATATATTGTTATAACCACCTTGAATGGCCTCCTAGCCTTCATGGGATTCATTCATTCAAGGAATGTGTGCCATAAGGAAGTGATTACCTTCAACAAACTCTAGAAAGAGTGCACTCAAGAAGAAGCTCGACTCATAATAAGAGAAGATAAGATGGGAGCAACTGAATATCAAGCTCTCACGATTCAAAGAAGATCCCTCAAGCGATGAGGAATATGAAGGACTCAATTCTTGAAGAACCTCTTATCCATCTTAGCATTTGGATAAGAAATAATAATGTTATGAATGAAGAAGATGATGAAGCTGAAGGATCAAGAAGGAGTATACCCACTAAACAAATAAAGATAAGTATTTGAATTGTCTTTTCCTATATATCTAGTTGTTTATATGACATTATTTAGTTGTAAAATGTTTGCATTAATGACAGTATACTACTAATATGCATGTGATGGGTAAGTATCTCATGGTGCTATACAACTCTCCATTGCTACTTATCTAGAATGAAACCTCTTTGCTGACATATTGGATTAGTGCACAATCTCAATGATGTCATGGTAGATATGGAAGGCATCTAGAAAATTTCTGTGAGATATGGATGAATGTTGTATTGGCTAAATAGTTGCACGATTATATCTTTATGCATAAGAATTTTCCATTATAAATATGCATTATGAAATGTTTCTAACAATACAACTGGTGCATTTGACTTGTAGGAAAGATCGCGTACAATCGCCTATAAGAAAAGAAGGATGAGACTTGTTCCAAAGAACAACTGACGACAGTTCAAGATTCACTCTAATAATACAAAATGAAGAATGATGAATAGAATGCGATGTCGAAGGCCTAAAGGGAAGTCCGTAGTATATTCCATATGGATATACAAGATCAAGCATGCAATAGACAACAATATCGTGGGGTACAAGGCAAGATTCGTAGCACAAGGCTTCTCACAGAAAGAAGGCATAGACTACGAAGAGACATTTTCAGCCACTGGAAGTCAAGACGCATGATAGTCAGACTCATGTGTGAAAATTAAAGAAGGCCTTGTACGAGCTCAGAAGGCACCCATGGGATAACACATAAATGAGGAAATTGAAGATCACCTAGAGTAATGAATATCTTAACCTTTTCTACAAGGTTGAAGATGAAATCCTATAGAGGATGACAAGCTCATAGATGGGTGCGAGAAGAAATTTTGAAAAGGTTCAATATAGAGGATATTGGTATCCAGTGACCCTAGATGGATACATAGAATATTTGTAGCAGAGGAAGCTACTTGTCACTCCAATACATAATGTTTCAATACATAGAGTACAAAAGGTAGAGGGAGAATGATGCTTTGCTTTAGCGGGAGTGACTACAGAATATCCTGAGGTTCGACATGGTACGACAGGATGGACAGATTACTGATGGCTCTAAAATTTACTAAGAGTAAAGCGGATTCCAACCTTTACTTCAAGGTTGAAGGTGGAAGACCAATGATGCTCCTGTTATATGTCGATAACATGTTCCTGACAAGGGAAGAGGAACTAATTAAAGATGCAAGAAGGAGAATTGGTGCCAAGTTCAAGATGAAGGACTTGGGTATGATGCATTACTTTATAGGCATGGAGGTGTGGCAGAGTGCGATTGGAATCTCCCTTGGACAAGGGGAGTATGCAGTGGATATCCTGAAGAGTTTCAGGATGATGGACTGTAAGGACATGGCCACACCTATGGCATCGAACCTGAATCTATTGAGTGATGCTTCATCAAAGTCAGTTGATGCTACAATGTATCGTCAGATGATTGGATCATTGATGTACCTGACGAATACGAGACCAGATATTTGCTTTGTTGTGAACAATTTGAGCCAGTTCCTGACAGATCCGAGACATGTTCTCCTAATTGCTGCAAATCATATTCTGAGGTACCTGAAGGGTATAGTTGACTATGGGCTCAAGTATGAAGTGAATTGAAATATTAACCTAGAGGGTTATGTGGATTTGGATTGGGTAGGCAGTGCCATTGATCAAAAGAGCACTTCGGGGTGTTGCTTCAGTATGGGATCAGGTGTGATCTCTTGGTTTGGCAGGAAGCATTCCTACGTGGCATTGAGTACAGCCGAAGCAGAAGAGGAGCAGTGAAGCTCCAGTATGTGATCCAAATCGATATCTATCAAAAGAGGGAGTGATGAGTTCTAACATAGCCAGTGAGGAATGTTGTCTGAGCATAAAATCTCGTTGAAGCTCGTAGGTTGCTCAGACGTAAACAGTCCTATAGGTTGTCCTCGGATGTAATCATTCTTGGTGAAGCTCGCACATTATCCTTGGACATAGTCAACCCTGTCATGATTCTATGCTAGAAATAGACAGAGTAAAGTTTGAGTACTTCATAGGGAAGTTTGGTGTTCATTAGATTGAGGTTCCTTCCAAGGGGAAGTGACGAGTCCGTGAGGTGTTTCTAACATGGTGGAAAGATTGGTTCCTCCCATGGTCATATGTAAGTGTTGTGCCTTTTTGACATGGTGGCAATATTGGTTCCTCCCATGGTCATATGTAAGTGTTGTGCCTTTCTGACATGGTGGCAGGATTGGTTCCTCCCATGGTCAGATGTAAGTGTTGTGCCTTTCTGACATGGTGGCGGGATTGGTTCCTCCCATGGTCATATGTAAGTGTTTTTCCTTTCTGACATGGAGAGAGGATTGGTTCCTCCCATGGTCAAATGCAAGTGTAGTGCCTTTCTGACATGAAGAGAGGATTGGTTCCTCCCATGGTCATATGTAAGTGTTGTTCCTTTCTGACATGGTGAGAGGATTGGTTCCTCCCATGGTCAGATGTAAATGTTGTGCCTTTCTGACATGGCGAGAGGATTGGTTCCTCCCATGGTCATATGCAAGTGTTGTTCCTTTCAGACATGGCGAGAGGATTGGTTCCTCCCATGGTAAAATGTAAGTGTTGTGCCTTTCAAACATGGCAAGAGGATTGGTTCCTCCCATGGTTATATGTAAGTGTTGTTCCTTTTTGACATGGCGAGAGGATTGGTTCCTCCCATGGTCATATGTAAGTGTTGTTCCTTTCTGACATGGCAAGAGGATTGGTTCCTCCCATGGTCATATGTAAGTGTTGTGCCTTTCTGACATGGTGAGAGGATTGGTTCCTCCCATGGTAAGATGTAAGCATTGTGCCTTTCTAACATGGTGATAGGATTGGTTCCTCCCATGGCCAGATATAAGTGCTGAATATGTGAAGAATTACGTGGAGGCTAGGCCTACATATAGCAAGTCTAGATCTGTAGAACTTCCTATGATGATTAGAATTGAGAGATAGCACCATCTGCTCAGGATAGCAGAAGCAGTGACGATGATGATCCAGCTTTGATTATGATCCAACTTTAATGATGATCCAGCTTTGATGATGATCCATCTTTGACAGTGATCCAGTGACGAAGACTTGTGCTGATGAATTGTGTCAAGAGAATACCTTCCTAGTTAAGAGGGAATGTTGATGTATTTGTAACTTCGTAATGTATCCACTTGTATATTTTTTATTGTATTTCATTGTACCTTGATGTTCCTCCAATTGGGAGAGTCATTAATATAATAAATTCATGTAAAGTCATTGAGGTTAACCCTCCTTTGTAAATCGAGGAAATAGTCCCCACGGTTGAGGGGTATTAGGGTTATTAGACTCTCCTAGTGAGGTCGTCCCTGTAATGTAATTGTCAAGTGGAAAACTAGTATAAATAGAGAGTGAGACTCTCTATTTGAAACACACACACTCACTCAACTGTAGCACATGAGTGAGAGAAGAGGAGCTCACACAAGTGAGAGAGAGAACAATTGTCGGAGATCATATTTATGTTTTTGGGTTTTACTTTTTCTATTGGTGCTCACTCTATCTCTAAGGAAGTTGTGGGGTTTTATCCTTTATGTTTTCCCCGAGGAAAATTATTTGTGTCTCTTATCTCTTGTGATTATTGCTGTGCATGTTATTCTCTCAGATAAGATCCTAGATCATATCGATTAAATGATAAAAGTCTAACACTCCTCCCTAACCTAATGCAAAGATGGTTGAGGGAACTAATATACTTTAGGATCATAAATATTGCATATGGAAAAGACCATGTCTTTGATCTGATCACCATGTCATAGATAATCATGTACATTAAGGGTTGAATTTGAAGTGAATATTCCACTTTGACATAGTGTGGTCACACATAATATTCATCGCATTTGGATATAAAATATTGTTACTTGTGATATGACATTATTGATACATCATATTATCATTATCTCAATTCTACTTTAGACAGTGAAGGTTGAGGAAAGATGAGCTACAATATGTGCTCATCCATGTCCTTCATCTTCTACACCTTCACAAGATGAAAGATTTGAATATTCTCCTCATCCACTCGTCTTTCTGTAGCTCCTCCTGCCTCATGCACCTATTCCACCATATTCTCCTACTATTTTGTAAACATTGGCTTTTATAAGTGCGTCCTCCCCAACCTAATTCAAACATGGTTGAGGGATCTAAGATACCTTAGGATCATAAATATTGCATGTGAAAAAGGCCAAATCTTTGATCAGATCACCACGTCATAGATAATCATATACATTGAGGGTTGGATTTGAAGTGAATCGACTTTGACATATACCGGTCACACATGATCTTCATCGTATGTGGATATACAAGATCATTATTTCCAATATGACATTATTGATACATCATATTATAATTATCTCAATCCTACTTTATATGGTGAAGTTTGAGGAGTTATGAGCTACAAGATGTGCTCATCCATCTTCTTCATCTTCTACACCTTCACATGATGAGACATTTGAGTATGCTCCTCCTGAATTATCCTTTCTGTAGGTCCTCCAACCTCCTCCTCCATATTCCCCTAGTAATGCACCCACCAATCCACCTATCGATGCACCCATTCATCCACTTACATCACTAACCACTAGGCCTACTTATCCACCCTTTGATCCACATACTCCTCCACCTACTAATTCTATAGAAACTATCTTACTTGCCCATTTAGAGACTGGAGATGTATATCAATCTATAGCTTTGGTGGCAGGCCTACTATTAGTTTCCATGTATTGATTGTTGCAATGCATATTTGACATGTATACTTGACATATATAATGAATTTAGTGTTATAATTCAGGTATATTAACCATTTTCATATCATGCCAATATTGATGTTGTTTGATTTTTAAATTATATTGTGTATGCTAATGATTAATATTATTATTTTTTCTATATTTTTAAATCAAATTGAGATGTAATAATCATTTAAATTTAAGATGTCATATAATGTTTAACTAGTCTAGTTAAAAAATGCCATTTAATTTGGACTGTGATGTCAAAAGCTTATAATAATTGTATATCATATCATGTTTGACTTTTTTTCAAGGTGAATTTTTTTATTTCTAGGAAGATAAAATACAGTATGCTCACGCTTGATTGAATTATTCAATTAATGATTGCCTAATTTGATTCGAGATGAAAAGGAATGATATTTTGTATATGCATTGAGCATTGTGAGAAAAATCCAAAGGAATATTATCTGGTAATTGTTGACCCAAGAGGGGAATATATGAGGTTAAATGCATATGATATGACCCAAGGGGGTAATATATGTAGTTAATGTATATGTACTAAAGTAAATGTATATGTAGTAGGGCCAGCCTAATGAAGGGCCCACATGTGCAATGAGTTAGTATATAGAGAGAGAGGTCATGCAATCATTGTTGAGGGGGGCATATGAATTGGACATATGAATGTAGTGAGGTATTCGAATGAGGTTCTCCTATTCCTTGAGTTATTGTATCTCTCCAATACAATATATTCTTAAAGAATAGGAGAACCTCCTCCAAATACCCAACAACATTCATATATCCATTTCACTTGTCCCCCTCAACAGTGCCTACATGGCCTCTATATATACCTATTCACTCATTGCACATGTTGGCCCTTAATTAGGCTGAATATATATATATATATATATAACCCGGTATGTGTGTGTATAATTCAAAGAACGGGAGGTATAGTTTGGTATTCCACAACGAGCAAGGTTACCCAAGCATAAGTCTATATAAGAATTGTATCCTCCCTATGAAGTGCTCATTGCACAAGATAAGATTTAATGACAAAGTGATCGAGCTAGTGTGCATTCTTGTAGTGAGAACACATGCATTATTGACTGAGTGTTGGTAGTGAGGATTGTTAAAGAAATGTAACCTCAGAATATATTATATTGTAATTTTATTGCATTCTTCCTTTGTAGATGTCCTTGATGTAATTGGTCATGTAAAATTCATGAGGTAAAACCTTCATTGTAAGTCAGGGAAATAGTACCCACAAAAGTATTTTATAAATGTTATTTTGAGTCTCCTTGGGTAGGTCAGCCCTAATTAGACAACCTAGTCGACCCAATTAGTTATTTGAGTCACTCAGCCGATGAATATAAATAGGTGAGGCACCTCTGTCATTCTTACACAACATATTCACTCAAACATTGTGCAAGAGAGAGAGAGAGAGAGAGAGAGAGAGAGAGAGTTGCAGAAGAGGAGATGTTATTCTTGTTGTTGGGGTTTTACACTGTACTTGGTTGAATTCTATATAGAGGAATTTTTGTTGGGTTTTCTTCCTCGTAAGGGTTTCCTGGGATAAATCTTTGTGTTCTTTTGTGTGGTTGTGCTTATCTTTATTTTAGTGATCCTTTGCTTGTGGGTATGATGTTATGATGTTAAATTATTTTTTAGATATTATATAACCATTAAAATTATAACATGGTATCAAAGCTACCGTGAAAGAAGTATTTATGCAGGAGAAACACTCCTACAATTGCAGCTGTTGGAGATTAGGGTTTCATGCCTGAAAAACCCTAGAAGGAAAAATATAGTCTTCTTGGAATTTTCGCTATAACTCAAGTTTGGTGAAGGCTCAAGAGATGAAACTTTTAAAGGATGAAAATGAAATCTTGTGGTACACTGTTTCCGAGTTTCAGCCTTAGATTTGCTATAATTTAGGAAATATGATTCCTCCAATTCAAGGTTCCAGCCTCCTCTAGAATATAGTCATAAACGGGTGACCTAGGGAGAATTGTTATACCTCGAGATAAGAAAATCCAAATGAAAATTTGAAAAATGCTTCAAAAAAGGAATGAACTGTAGTTTTTTTCACGTGAGTTTCAGACCCCAAAGGTGAAACAGTGACACGTGGAAGTCCATACAAGTTCGCTACGTTGAACAGTTTTCAAATAAGTCACCTTGGGAAACTTTGCATAAGTTCCATTTGGTGAATCCAATTCTTCTCTAACATGTGTTTTTGGAAAGAAGACAGATCAGGATACCTCAATACAAAGTTTCAAACCTCGAGGAACATGAATTTTGGAGATACAACAGAATAAATATCAGATAAATTTGTAGAAGAAACTGGAGAAAACTAGGGCTTCCTATTCCAAGCTCTTCCCTCCACCAATTAGCTAAAAAGGGAAACTATAAAACTCTCCCTAGAAGGGTGCATCTTTCCATGTAAGAAGTTTCTCATTTTGTGGATTCTCAATTTTTTACCTAACACTTCTGCCTGGGAAAACTAGGGCATCATATATTTTGCAGTTCTACCACAGTTTTGGGAAAATAAGTATGTTTCTCAGCTCGCCTTGAGGAGGTGCATCTTTCTATTCAATCAGATATGAAAGATACCTAAGTTAAAAAAAATTAGGGTTTCTCTATCAAATCCTAGGTCCACCAGAAGTAGTCTTCCATAAAAGCTTTCAAGCAAGCATCAAATTGAAGAAATCACATTGCTAATTTCTATCCTCTCTATTTCCATTTAAGGTTCTCAATTTTATCATGATGACAAATAGTACCAAGCTTGAGGACAAGCTCGAAGGAGCCGAGAAGTCTCATCCGTGGAAGTATAGAGTGCTTCTCATACTTGAAGAAGCATGACTTGGAGAAGAAGCTGCACTATCCAGAGGGAGAGGAAGACAAAGCACAAAAAGGACTTAGTCAAAGCCAAGAGGTTATTTTCGTCTCCATTGGATCTCACATGTATCATCCTTAAATATTCTCAAAGATATGTTTGATGCAATAGCTGGATTGTAAGAAGGAAATAACATCAATAGGAGGATGACCTTGAGAAATCAACTCAAGGATGTGAAGATGCATATATCAGAAAGCATTCAATATTACTTCACAGGGATCTCTTAGATCGAGAAGAAACTAGAAGGCATCAGAGACAATGTCGAAGAAGTAGAAGTAGAAATTACAACCTTGAATGGTCTCCCAAGTTCATGGGAATATTTCATTCAAGAGATTTGTTCTATAAGGAATATCACTTGTGGAAGAATGCATGTAATAAGAACCTTGATTGATAGAAAAAGAAGAAGGATGAATATGAAAACCAAGGCATAACAACTCATGCCAAGGAGAGAAAGAACAAGAAGGAAGAACATTCTT
The DNA here is from genome assembly GCA_001517045.1 of Pseudotsuga menziesii. Taxonomy (NCBI): domain Eukaryota; kingdom Viridiplantae; phylum Streptophyta; class Pinopsida; order Pinales; family Pinaceae; genus Pseudotsuga; species Pseudotsuga menziesii. The sequence goes on from LPNX010528844.1 coordinate 126,791, forward strand.
GCAAGAATAAAAGGACTTCAGGAGAAGGACCTCTCACAAATCAAATGTTTCAGTTGTGATGAGAAAGGAAACCTTCCAAAAGAATGTCCCAAGAAGAAAGAATGGAAGGATGATATAATCAAGAAGTACCAAACAATCATGTAGTCTCTTCCAAGTAGATCTCCAAGATCAAGCATACAACAGATGGAAGTATCAAGAGATATAAAGAAATGTTTTTGGTTTCTCTCAGAAAGAGGGAGTCTATCATGGCAAGACAATGCTCTAATTATCAGACACACCTCTTCGGTGATGAATATTACAGTAAACAGTTGGTGTAATAAAAGTAGAAGAACAGAGCGGGAAACCTACATGATTTGGGGACTCTCTACAAAGAACCACCTATGACCACAAGGATTTGTACAAGCTCAGGAGGCACCCATCGGATAGCACACATAGTTACATGAGGATATTGAGGATCAACTAGAGTGATGGAGATCCCAACCTTTACTACAAGGTTGAATATAGAAGCCTACAGAGCATGAGGAGCTCATAGATGGGTGCAAGGGAAACTTACAATAAAGTTTGAGATGGAGAATCTTAATATCTGGTGACCTTGATAGCTGACATAGATGGATACTCAAAATATTAGCAGTAGAGGAGGCTACCTATCACTCAAATGTCCCAATACAAAGAGTACAAGATGCAGAGGAAGGATGGTTCTCCACTTCAAAGGGAGTGACTATGGTAGATCTCCAAGTTTGATAATCTTGACACGATTCTCATTTTCTGTAGCTAAGGAAAATTGGTGGTTGAGATAAGGTTTGAGATGTTGGGATACACCAATGACATCAAACTTGAATTCAATTTGTGATCCTACTTCATAAATAGTTGATTTCACAATCTACAAACAAAAGATTGGTTTGTTGATGTACTTGATGAACATGAGGCCAAATACTTGTGTTGCGGAACCCAAACGTGTTAACATGGTTGTGAAAAAGAAATTGATGTGGTACCTAAAAGGTATAATTGAATATGGCCTTATATATGCGAGAGATCAAAGGATCTACCTCTAGGAATACGATGAATTCAATTGAGTTGACAATGCTACAAACAGAAAGAGCACTCCAACATGTTGCAGAAATAAGACCAATGTTGCTCTCAGTGAAACCAAGGATGGATATATTGAAGTTGAGAATAAAGAAAGTGAAAATTCCTCAAGTGATGAGGAATATGCAATTTGATCTAGAAGAATTCTACCAATAAAGACGAAGATCATACTCTTATCCATTTCAACATTGACTGAGGGATGCATTTGTAGGACACACGGATTCAACACCAATACATTGTTCTATGTGATATGTGGTGTAAGAAGAGTTGCTCAGTATTCTCGATCATGAGAAAGATAGGCTCGGGTCCTCAGAATCAAACGATGAAGTAGAACACGTTGACAGAGACTCCACTAATTCATGCGGAGACAGAGATCAAGATGGAGTCTACCAAACAAACAAATATAAGTATTTGAATTGTCATTTCCTATATATATCTAGCTATTCAATTGTGTACATAGATATTTTCATAGACTTAGGAAGTGTATTATGCATGTTAGAGTATTTTCTTTTGTGAATAGATTACTACTAATATGCATATAATGGGTAAGTGGCATATGGTGTTATACATCATTCCATTACTACTTATCTAGAATGAAACCTCTTTGTTGACATGTTGGGAGTAATGCACACTGGTAATAATGTCTTGGTAGAGATGGAAGGCATCTAGAAAGTTACCGTATGTATACGGGATATGGATGAATGTTGTAGTAGCGGAAATAGTTGCATGATTATATGACATATATCTTTATGCATAAGAATTTGTCATTATAAATATGTTATGAAATGTTTCTAATCATACAATTGTATTTGACTTTAGGAAGAATTGTATGCAATCACCTACAAGAGAAGAATGATGAAGTTGTGGATGCACAAGAGAAGAATGATGCAATTACAAATGTACAAGAGAAGAATGATGTAGTTGTGGATGTACAAAAGAAGAATGATAACGAACAAGTTGTAGAAGGGATTTGTAAAACTCAAAGTATGTTCCTACAGAGGAACAAGTGGCAGATGTGTTGACTAAGGCTATGTCTCGTGTGAAGTTTGAATACTTTCAAGACAAGCTTGGTATAGTCCGAAAGGACTTGCCTCAAAAGAGGGAGTGATGAAGACATAGTAGGTTTCATGTTGAAGTGGTGTGGTAGCTCAGCCTAGAGTAGGGTATGTCTATCTAGGCTTGTTTGGCCCAAGAGGCTTAGTAATCTAGACTAGGCCTGTTGATCCTAGAGGGATTAGTATGTCTGGATAGGTGTGTTTGGCCTGAAAGGGTTAGTAAGCCAGACAAGGCTTGTTTGGTCCCCAGGGAGATCCATCTATCTAACTAGGCTTCTTTGTCCAGAAAGGGTTAGTAAGTCAAACAAATGCCAGAGTGGATCTACCAGAGAATGCATCATGATGCTGCCTCATATGTCCTACAAGAAAGACGATGAGATGCCAACACTTAGTGTTGTTACCAACATTTCTATGTTGATGAAGACGATGAGATGCCAGCACTCTATGTTGATTCCAACATTTCTATGTTGTTGATGAGGATGTTGTTTTTGTATTCCTATATTGATGAGGCAAGTTCAGTATTCTCATACTGATGTTCAAGAGGTGGTTTCAATATTCCTATATGGATGAGGCAGGTTCAGTATTTTCATACTGATGTTGATGAGGTAGATTCAATATTTTCATACTGATGTTGATGAGGCAGGTTCAGTATTCTGATACTGATGATGCTGAGGTAGTTTCAATATTTTCATATCATTAGAGGAAATTTGAGGTCTAAAATGGGCCTCCTAAGGAAACTGATAAAATAATAGTTAAAATAATAAAATAATAGTTAAAATAATAAAATAATACTTATTAATTTTGGAGGAAGAATAAAAAAAACTACTTTTTTTGTTCGTATTTTTGACATATCTCATTGTGTTTTTACTCAAATTCTGAGCAGGAGAGCTCATTGGATGCAAAATTTAATTCTGCATCCAACGAGTACCCACACTGCATACTTTTGATAGACCCCTCTACCCTAAAAATAAGAAATACCTGAAAAAACGTGATGATGACATCATCATCACATTTTTTCAGGTATTTCTTAATTTGGGGGTAGCGGGCTCCGTCAAAAGTATGACATGTGGGTACTAGTTGGATGCGGAATTAAATTCCACATCCAACGAGCTCTCCCGCCTGAAATTTGAGTAAAAACACAGGGAGATATGTCAAAAATACGAACAAAAAAAGTAGTTTTCTTTTATGACAAATATGTCAATTCAACCATTATGGTTGACTCATTTTATTGAAATTCTATTGGTTCTTGAATTCCAACTCACAAAAATTATGTTGCCGCGTTTTCTTATAAGGCCCATTTTAGACCCCAAATTTCCTCTAATGTGATGTTGATGAGGTCGTTTCAATATTCCCATATTGATGATGATGAGATAGTTTCAGTATTTCTATACTGATGTTGATGAGGTAGTTTCAATATTTCTATATTGATGTTGATGAGGTTTGCTTCGATATTTCTTTACTGAGTTTACAAATAATGATTTAGCATTTATTTGTTGATGATGAGGTTTTTGTTAGAATAATCAACCCATAGTTTACCCACTTAGACATTAATTTAATTATTTTTGTCTTATTAGCCTAGTTCATGTGTCCCACCTTGTGCAAGTTGTCTTTTACCTATCCATAGTGGTCAAACTTGCCTTATTTGACTCATGTAGCGCATGGGAAATCCCAAGGAATCAAATCTACTTTATTTCTGGCCTCCTAGGTACCCTTCTATTTTTTCTGCTTTATTCCCTGCTTTTTCAGTGTTTTAAGGCAAATGGAAAAGCTAGACTAGGTGAGGTGAACTAGTTTTTTGTCCTCTTCATCCTCCACTCTTTTCTCATTGCAAAAGCATGTATGAGCTGCCATTCCACCACTCTTTAGCTTGCCTAAGCCATTTTTCCAATTCGTGAGATCCATGACAGATTTGGGATCAACTTTTTACACCTATGGGGGATTTGCTTATTTTTAGTAACCCTGCTTTATGCTAGATTCGAATTGCTCCTCATGCATTCGAATCCCTGATGTATGTTATTTATTCAGCAACCTATTATGTTACAGGGTTGGCTATTGTACACTGAGTTAATACAGTTTAGTGTTCAGCTCCAATTTCAGTCTCTTTTGTGAGTGATTTTGCATGATCAATTGTTAATTGTTGTGAGTAAAATTGATCTATCACTAGGTTCAATTTCCACATGGTATCAGAGCCATTGTAGATCAATTTCTCTCCTTCAAAAATTGTTTTGCAGGTTCGACATCAGTGACTGGGAGCCTTCTACTGACAGCCGGGACAGATTTTCTAAGCTATGGATCAATCACAGAAAACTATCGTGACTCCCTTCAATTTCTTTGAATGGAAATCAGAGATGGAGATACTGTTGAGAGCGAAATGCCTCTACAAGGTGACTATGGCAACAAAAGCAGAGCCCAATGCAGCTGCAGAGAAGATAAAATGGCACAACACGAGGGATGAGGCCTATGGTCTCCTATGTCTGAGTATTTCCAGAGACCTCCTTTTCCATATTGATGGATTGACATCACCGAATGAAGTATGGGAGAATATTGCTGATATTTTTGGAAAGACAGATGAGATGAGGGGACATCAAATCGAAAATGAGCTGATTTCTCTGATTCCAAATAGCTTTGTATCCCTACAGCTATATTTCTCCAAGTTCAAAGCACTAGTTTTGCAGCTGAAACAGTGTGGGATCGAAAAGAAAGATGATCAGCTCGTCCTGGCCATCCTCTCGAATCTAGGCCCTGACTATTCAGTGTTTGTTTCGACCTTCTATGCCACAAAACTGACAGCTCGAACCTGGAAGATGCCTAGCCTTGCAAATTTCATGGAATCTCTCACACAAGAACAGGACAAGCTGGTGATGATGGGCACCATCAAACCATCCAAATATCAGGATTTGATTGCTGGAGATTCGAAGGTGGATTCAAAAAGCAAAAAGAAAGCTAAAAAGCCACCTGAGCAAAAGAGAGACAAGAAACAGTCTCCGGAGGAGCCACAAGGTTCCAAGAAGAACTACCAGAGGAAGAAAAACAAAGGTGAAATGAACAAGTGCGCATACTGCAATAAGGGCAATCACACTGAAATCTCTTGTATGAAGAAGCAAATAGACATGCTGACCCAACTCCTGGAGAAGAATGGCATCTCCCTTCCAGACAGCTCAAAGAAGAGAGAAGGAGGATCAAGTTCAGATGACAGAGAGAGAGTCCATGCATTGGTTGCTGGCACATCAAGCTCACCCAGTTTTATCATTGATTCTGGAGATTCAAAGCACATGGTTTCGACCAAGGAGGCCTTCTCCTCACTTGACATGTCGAAAGGACCATCTATAGTACTGGGAGATGACTCTCTCACTGAAAGTTTGGGAAAAGGGAGGATTGATTTTGATCATGGTCAGTTCAGCAATGTCTTGTATGTGCCTAGTCTTGCCTCCAACCTCTTGTCAGTGTACCAGATGACCCACACTAGGTCTCTTAAGAAATTCATATTCTCCCCTGATGAATTTGAGATCACAGAGATCTCAAGCAAGAGATCCAAGATGGAAAACAGCCATGAAGGAGGAGTTCAGCTCACTCCAGAAGAGCAACACATGGGAGCTAGTGGATCTTCCTCCAGGAAGGAAGTTAGTCCAGTGTAAGTGGGTCTATAAGACCAAATTTTCTGTTCATGGTTCACCACTGAAGTACAAGGCCATATTGGTAGCTAAGGGCTACTCACAGGTTCATGGCATAGATTACAATGAGACCTTTGCCCCAGTGGCAAAGATGGATTCCATCAGGCTAGCCTTAGCCATTGCAGCCTTAAGGCAATGGGAGGTACATCACATGGATGTAAAATGTGCCTTCCTAAATGGAGATCTCACTGAAGAGATATATATGCAGTAGCCTCAAGGTTTTGCTACTAACCCTTCTCGTGTGTGCAGGTTGAGAAAGTCATTGTATGGGCTAAAGCAAGCCCCCAGGGCTTGGTATGCCAAGATCGATAGCTTCTTGCTATCACTGAATTTTGTTCGATGAAAATCAAATCCAAATGTCTATTTGAATTTAGTTAATGGGTCATTAATGATCATTTTGTTATATATAGATGACCTCCTCATTACAGGAAGCTCAAAGGATGAGATTGCTTCCTTAAAGGGTGCTATGAACCAAGCCTTCTCCATGTCAGATTTGGGGCTCTTAAGTCAATTTTTGGGGCTTGATATTGCTCAAACCAAAGCTGGAATCAAGGTGCACCAGTCCAAATATGCCTTGCACTTGCTGAACAAATTCAGAATGAAGGATTGCAAAGCAAGCAAAACTCCTTTCCTTTCAGGAGTGAAGCTGGAAGAAGCTGATTCTTCACCTATGGTAAACAATAGACTGTATAGGCAATTGATTGGATGTTTATTGTATCTGACACATAATAGACCTGATCTTTCTTATGCAGTAAGTGTGGCTTCTAGATACATGGATCAGCCTCATGAGATCCATTGGAAAGCAGCCAAAAGGAT
>LPNX010528844.1:133696-148568 GCA_001517045.1 Pseudotsuga menziesii
AATCATAATTCAGGCTTAAAGGGGGTTGTTAGAATAATCAACCCATAGTTTACCCACTTAGACATTAATTTAATTATTTTTGTCTTATTAGCCTAGTTCATGTGTCCCACCTTGTGCAAGTTGTCTTTTACCTATCCATAGTGGTCAAACTTGCCTTATTTGACTCATGTAGTGCATGGAAAATCCCAAGGAATCAAATTTGCTTTATTCCTGGCCTCCTAGGTGCCCTTCTGCTTTTTCTGCTTTATTCCCTGCTTTTTCAGTGTTTTAAGGAAAATGGAAAAGCTAGACTAGGCGAGGTGAACTAGTTTTTTGTCCTCTTCATCCTCCACTCTTTTCTCCTTGAAAAAGCATGTATGAGCTGTCATTCCACCACTCTTTAGCTTTCCTAAGCCATTTTTCCAATTTGTGAGCTCCATGACAGATTTGGGATCAGCTTTTTACACGTATGGGGGGTTTGCTTATTTTTAATAAGCCTGCTTTATGCTAGATTCGAATTGATCCTCATGCATTCGAATCCCTGATGTATGTTATTTATTCAGAAACCTATTATGTTACAGGGTTGACTATTGTACACTGAGTTAATACAGTTTAGTGTTCAGCTCCAATTTCAGTCTCTTTTGTGAGTGATTTTGCATGATCAATTGTTAATTGTTGTGAGTAAAATTAATCTATCACTGGGTTCAATTTCCATAGTTTTAGCACTAACATGCTAAGATTTTTTTGTCACTTTAGTATTCATATATTGATGTTGCAGGTAGATGCTTCAATATTTACTTATAGATATGACAGAAGATAATTCAATGTTCATATATTGATATGTTAAATTTTCATATGCTAAGCTAGATCATCAGTATTTCATTTCAATTTCATAACAAAAGCATATAAATAGGATCACTGAAAGAAACAGTATCACAAGAACAACACAAATTTATCTTGGGAAAAACCCAGCAAAAGCTTCCTCAATATAGATGCCCCAAAAGATAAAAGGTAAAACCAAAAGACAAATCAAAGACTGATCCTCCTCCTTCTCCAGCTACTTCTCTCTCCTTCACTAATTTGCTACACAAGTGAGTGTGTGTGTTCCAAATGAGGAGCACCACACCTCTATTTATATTCATCTGTTCACTTGAATAATTAATTCTGACATGTAGGCTCAAGTTAATCATGTAGGCTCGAGTTAAACATGTAGGATCAAGTAACCACAACTGGGGTGCTAATGACCCACCTTTACAATTTGAGGGGACTACCTCATGACCCTTATTAGTTCTTCTGATTAGAAGCATCGGGGTATAAATTAATACAAGTGGTTCTCCCAGTAGGACCATCAGGGACCACAAAAAGTACATATAGAATATTCTTCGAAGTTACAATATTTCAACACTCCCCCTTAACGAGAAGGGTATTCTACAACATCAACAACAAAAATAGTAGAAGAGAGATAGAGGACATCATCAACATCATCAGGCTAACACATCTATAAATCATTGGAAGCTTTTCAACATCATGTAGTCTTCATCTTCAATCTTCAGCCTTCAGCAATATCAACACTTTGACCGCTTCGATCAACAACAACTTCGACCGCTTCGATTAGCAACAACATCTTTAGCTCTTTGATCTTTCGATCAGCAACAACATCTTCCGCTCTTTGACCTTTCGATCAGCAACATCATCATCATCACATTCTGATATTTCGATTAGTACGTCATCATCATCAACAACCTGCAATCGACAACACGAAGATGAAATTCTTTGGATCACTTTTGGACCTAAGTTCGGGGAATATACAATCCTACCACATTCTCGACAACCAAAGTCACCAGATTGATTACGGGATAATCAGTCCCTATCACTTTAGGACTAGGTCCAAGGATGATGCAATCCTACCACATTCTCGGGGACCGAAGCCACCAGATTGATTACGGGATAATCAGTCCCTATCACTTTAGGAATAGGTCCAAGGATTATGCAATCCTATCACATTTTCGGGGACCAAAGCCACTAGATTAATTATTCGATAATCAGTTCGTATCACTTTAGGACTAGGTCCAAGGATGATGCAATCCTACCACACTCTCAAGGACCGAAGCCTCCGAATACCTTTCTAAACCAAGGTCAAGGATGATGGAATCTTGCCACACTCTCAGGGACCAAAGCCACCAAATACCTTTCTGAACTAGAGTTCAATGACGATGCGATCCTGCCAAACATTTGGGGACTGAAGCCTCCAGATACCTTTCTGAACTGAAGTTCAAGGATGATGCAATCTTGCCACACTCTCGGGGATCGAAGCCTTCGGATACCTTTCTGAACCAAAGTTCAAGGATGATGCAATCCCACTACATTCTCGAGGACCAAAGTCATTGGATCTATTTTGGACAGATGTCCCAGGATGATACAATCCCTTTTCATTCTTGAGGACCGAGGTCACCAGATCACTTTAGGGAAAGTGCCCAGGGATGATACAATCCCACTGCAACATCACTACTCCCCCTTTCGAGGAAGGTCTTTCTGAACAACACCAAGCTTGTCCCGAAAGTTTTCAAACTTTACTCGGGACAGAGGCTTTGTCAGCACATCAACAACTTGTTCATCAGTACTCACATACTGGAGATTTATGTCTCCCTTCTGCATCATATATTGAATGTAGAAATACCTGATTTCTATGTGCTTCAATCTATCATGGAATACTGGGTTCTCTGTCATCTTTATACAACTTTGATTGTCACATAGAATCACGGTAGTGTCCAACTCTAGGTTGAATAATCTTGACATCAGCTTTTGAAGCCATATGGCTTCACAACTAGCAGATCAAGCTCCTATATATTCTTCTTCGGAAGTGCTTAGAGCAACACTGGACTGCTTTCTGCTAAACCATGAAATCATAGCAGATCCCAGACTATAACATCCTCCTGATGTGCTTTTCCTGTTTGAGATACTTTCAGCCCAATCTACATCTCTATAGCCATACAATCTATACTCATGGCTACCATCATAGTACAGACCAAAGTCTATAGTCCCTTTCAGATATCTCATCACATGTTTTGTAGCTACCAAGTGAACCCGTCTAGGTTGAACTAGATATTGACTTAAGGTTTTCACAGCAAAAAAAATGTCAGGTCTAGTGTTTTTTAAGTACATCAATGACCCAACGATCTGTTTGTATTGAGTCACATCCGCTAACTTTGATGAGTCATCATCTAACAACTTCAGGTTGGAATCCATGGGTGTGGCCATGGATTTGCATTCCAACATATTGAATCTTTTCAATATCTCTACTGCATACTTTCCCTGGTTGAGAAAGATTCCTTCTGAACTTTTCCATACTTCCAGACCTAGGAAATAATGCATTAACCCAAGGTCTTTCATCTCAAATTATTCTGCTAGTTTCTTCTTGCTTTCCATAATCTGTTTCTCATTCCCTGTCAAGAATAAGTCATCCACATATAGTAGTAGGATAACAGGTTCATCTTCTACAACCTTGAGATAAAGGTTAGGATCAACTTTACTCCTGGTAAAGCCCATGCTTGACAGGAAAGTATCTATCCTTTCATACCGAGCTCGAGGAGCTTGTTTAAGACCATACAAGGCCTTCTTCAACTTGCATACGTGAGTATGTCTATTTTCAACTTCAAATCCTTGTGGTTGCTCTATGTATACTTCTTCTTCGATCACACCATTCAAAAAAGTTGTTTTCACATCCATCTTGTGTAAGTCCCACTTCATCATGGATGCAAGTGCCATGATAGATTTAATGGAAGTATACCGTGCTATGGGGCAAATTTCTCTTCATAATCAATTCCCTCTTTTTGAGAGAAACCTTTGGCCACAAATCTTGCTTTATACTTCTCGATACTTCCATCAGTTGCATGCTTTATTTTGAATATCCATTTGGAGGATACTATACTCTTTCCTTCTAGTTTGGGAACTATATCCCATACATCATTCTTCATTATTGACTGGTATTATTTAGTCATTGCTTCTACCCATTCTTTCTTCTGAACCACTTCTTCGTAGTTTGTAGGTTCTTGATCTACAAGATCGCGCATCAGGGCTACATAGTTGGAAAAATTCTTAGGTTTCTTTCTTTCCTTTGTGGAGTCTTCAGGAGCTCCATATCTTTCTGCCTCTCGTATAATTTCTCTTGTCCAGGTAGGCTTTCTCTTTCTTGATATCTCCATCATAGGAGGTTCTTGTGGTTCTTCCATGTCATGTTCTTCAGGAGCTTCATTTTCAGGGAGACATGTAGTTTCTTCATTTCTGGGAGGTGTCTCTTCTTCATACACTTCTTCTTGTTGGCACTTCCTGGATCTCTTGAGGGATACCTCTTCATCAAATGTCACATCTCGACTAATTTCCATGTGATGGAATCCAGGAATGTAAATTATAAATGCTTTGGATACTTCACAATATCCAACAAATATCCCTTTCTTTCCGGAAGGGTCTAACTTGGTGCTTTTCTCTTTTGGTATATGAATATATACTGGACAATCAAATATTTTGAGGTGACTTACCTCAGGCTTCTTTCCCATGAACATCTCTTTTGGAGTCTTGAATCCAAGAGCACTGTGAGATATTCTATTATGTACATACACAGCAGTTCTTGCTGCTTCTACCCATAGATGCATTGGAATATCTTGATCATATATCATTGTCTTCACTGCCTCCATGATGGTTATGTTCTTTCCTTCCGCAACCCCATTTTGTTGAGGATTGTAGGGAGTAGTTAGTTCCCTCTTGATTCCGACATCTTTGAAAAAATCTTCAACCTCTTTTGAGGTATATTCTTTGCCATTGTCGTATCGGAGTGTCTTGATTCTCTTGTCTGAAAGATTCTCCATCAAGGCTTTGAACTCTTTGAATTTCTCAAACACTTCACTCTTTGCTTTCAAGAAGTATATCCAAGTCTTTCTTGAAAAGTCATCAATAAATGTGATATAATATTCAAAGCCACTTAGGGATGTAGAAGACATTGGACAACATACATATGAATGAATCAATTCCAAAGTACCTTTTGTTTTTGTTTCTCTCTTTGGAAATGGATTCTTGATGTTCTTTCCCTTTGCACATCCTTTGCAAATGCCTTCATGCTTGATGTTCATGTCTGGTAATCCCGTCACTACTTTGTTCACGAGAGTTAAAGCTTTGTAATTAATGTGGGAAATCCTTCTATTCCATAATTCACTAGGGTCAATGGACTCATGAACAAAGGTTGTTTCTGAGTACCCCTTGAGTTTATACAAGCCTCCTTTCTTCTTCACCAATGATGATTGCATCTTCAATATTCTTTCCTTTGGGCCACATGAGTGCTTGGCCATCTATGAAAGCAACTCTGGATCCTTTCTTATCTAAAGCTGAGATAGAAAGTAAATTCTTATTTAGGCCAGGTACATAAAATACATCTTTCATTTTTAGGGAATTACTTGAATCAAGTTTGTAGCTTGCTTCACCAACTCCTTTGATCGGATGTTGATAGTCATGTCCTAGGGATACTTTCTGAGGAGAGCTCTTTTCTTCAAGTTTGGATAGAGTTTTATTTTGTCCCGTCATGTTCTTTGAAGCACCACTATCAATGAGCCAAGTGTCTTCTCCAGGTGTTACAGACCCAGAGAGTGCAGAGAATAGTACATACCCTTCTGCATCTTCTTCTCTTGCTTTCTTTCTTGGAGGTCTTTCCTCTTCTTCTTCTTCATCCTCATCTTCAGCTAGATGAGCATGATATCTTTTGTTGTTGATCTTCTTCTTATATTCCTGCTTCTTCATAGGACAATTTTGGGCAATGTGTCCTATCTTATCACAATGAAAACATTGAAAACCAGAGTAGTCTATATCTCGAGGATTTTCCCTTTTTCTTTGGATTCTTCTGGGAGGTTGAGACTCCTTGAAACTTCTTCTCTTGAAGTTAGATTGAATCCTTCTTTTCTTGGTGTGAGTGGCTCGGGCTTGATCATCTTCCTTTAGTAAGGCTTCTCTGTTTTCAACTCTAGTCTCTTCTTGAATTCAATCTTCCCATACCACATCAAACTTCATGCTTTCTTTTCTGGCACACATCATTTGGATGAAGGACTCCCAGGTTCTAATGAACCATTGAGAGCAGTCATAACCAGTTCATATTCATCAAGCTTATCTCCAATAGCTTCTAGTTTCTCTTTGATCTGAGAAACCCTTGTGAAGTAGTCTTGGATGGATTCTCCATGACTCATCTTGATGCTTTTCAGTTGAGCTCTCAGATTCATATTTATGTTGATGTTTCTTCCCTCATACATTCTGGAAATGGCATCATACATTTCTTTTGGAGTATTGTTGGATGACACTTGAGGGATCAAGTGATCCTTGATGGAGTCAGCAATGATCCTTTGTGCACTAATCATATCCTTTTTGTGCTTCTCCTTGGCTTCAGCTTCTTCAAGTTATGAAACTTCTTCTTTGACATACTTATCAAGATCATTCTCTTTGAGAATGAGGCCAATCCTATATTTCCATGCTTGGAAATTATCTATGCCTTCTAGCTTGTCCTCAAGCTTAGTGCTTGGGGCCATCTTGTCAGAAAATCACAAAAAATTGAAATTTTGCGGAATGAGAAACTGACCTTACCAAGAGATGCGCTTGAATGAGGTGAGTTGACTGGTGTGCTTGAATTCTGGAGATTTCAACTCTTCACCTTCCAAATCAGACTTGCAAGATTTAGCTTTTGTAGCTTTCTGGTTCAACAGTTTTCTAGTGCAGCTATCAAACTAGGGTTTGACTTTCCCGAGGACTCACACACCCAAAAACCTTGATTCCAGGCTCAAAATATGTGCTCTGGGAGGGCACAACTTTATATGCAAGCAGTTTTTTGAAACTGAAAATTTTTCCCGAAACCCTAATTTCTTCCGGGGAGAGAGAGAGGGCTATTTCACCTTGTGAAAGCTGTCCTATTCAGGCTAGCTCTGATACCATGTTAAATTTTAATATGCTAAGCTAGATCATCAGTATTTCATTTCAATTTCATAACAAAAGCAAGCATCAAATTGAAGCAATCATATTGCTAATTTCTATCCTGTTTATGTCCATTTAAGGTTCTTAATTTTATCATGATGACAAACAGTACCAAGCTTGAGGACAAGCTCGAAGGAGCTGAGAACTCTCATCCATGGAAGTATAGAGTGCTTCTCATACTTGCAAGAAGCATGACCTGGAGAAGAAGCTGCAAGATCCAGAGGGGGATGAAGACAAAGCACAAAAAGGACTTAGTCAAATCCAAGAGGTTATTTTCGTCTCCATTGGATCTCACATGTATCATCCTTAAAGACTCTCAAGGAGATGTTCGATGCAATAACTGGATTGTACAAAGGAAATAACATCAATAGGAGGATGACCTTGAGAACTCAACTCAAGGATGTAAAGATGCATATATCAGAAAGCATTCAATATTACTTCACATGGATCTCTTAGACCAAGAAGAAACTAGAAGGCATCAAAGACAATGTCGAAGAAGTAGAAGTAGAAATTACAACCTTGAATGGTCTCCCAAGTTCATGGGAATATTTCATACAAGAGACTTGTTCTATAAGGAATATCACTTGTGGAAGAATGCGTGTAATAAGAACCTTGATTGATAGAAAAAGAATAAGAGATGGATGAATAAAAAAACCAAGCCCTAACAACTCATGCCAAGGAGAGAAAGAACAAGAAGGAAGAACATTCTTGCAAGAATAAAAGGACTTCGGAAGAAGGACTTCTCACAGCTCAAATGTTTCAGTTGTGATGAGAAAGGAAAACTTCTAAAAGAATGTCCCAAGAAGAAAGAATGTAAGGATGATATAATCAAGAAGTACCAAACAATCATGTAGGCTCTTCCAAGTAGATCTGCAAGATCAAGCATACAACAGATGGAAGTATCAAGAGATATAAAGCAATGTTTTTGGTTTCTCTCGGAAAGAGGGAGTCTATCATGGCAAGACATTGCTCTAATTATCAGACACACCTCTTCAGTGATGAATATTACACTAAACAGTTGGTGTAATCAAAGTAGAAGAACAGAGCGGGAAACCTACATGATTTGGGGACTCTCTACAAAGAACCACCTATGCCCAGAAGGATTTGTACAAGCTCGGTAGGAACCCATCGGATAGCACATATAGTTACATGAGGAGCCTGAGGATCAACTAGAGTGATGGATATCCCAACCTTTACTACAAGGTTGAAGATAGAAGCCTACAGAGGATGAGAAGCTCATAGATGGGTGCAAGAGAAACTTACAATAAAGTTCGAGATGGAGAATCTTAATATCTGGTGACCTTGATAGCTGAAATAGATGGATACTCAAAAGATTAGTAGTAGAGGAGGCTACCTGTCACTCAAATGTCCCAATACAAAGAGTACAAGATGCAGAGGAAGGATGGTTCTCCACTTCAAAGGGAGTGACTACGGTAGATCTCAAAGTTTGATAATCTTGACACGATTCTCATTTTCCTTAGCCAAGGAAAATTTGTGGTTGACATAAGGTTTGAGATGTTGGGATACACCAATGACATAAAACTTGAATTCAATTTGTGATCCTACTTCATAAACAGTTGATGTCACAATCTACAGGCAAAAGATTGGTTCGTTGATGTACTTGACGAACATGAGGCCAAATACTTGCGTTGCGGAACCCAGATGTGTTAACATGGTTGTGACAAATAAAATGGTGGGGTACCTAAAAGGTATAATTGAATATGGCCTTATATATGTGAGAGATCAAAGGATCTACCTCTAGGAATACGATGAATTCAATTGAGTTGGCAATGCTACAAACAGAAAGAGCACTCCAACATGTTGCAAAAAGAAGACCAATGTTGCTCTCAGTGAAACCAAGGATGAAAATATTGAAGTTAAGAATAAATAAAGTGAAGATTCCTCAAGTGATGAGGAATATGCAATTTGATCTAGAAGAATTCTACCAATAAAGATGAAGATCATACTCTTATCGATTTCAACATTGACTGAGGGATTCATTTGTAGGACACACGGATTCAACACCAATACATTGTTCTATGCGATATATGGTGTAAGAAGAGTTGCTTAGTATTCTCGATCATGAGAAAGATAGGCTCGGGTCCTCAGAATCAAATGATGAGGTAGAACACGTTGATAGAGACTCCACTAATTCATGCGGAGACAGAGATCAAGATGGAGTCTACCAAACAAACAAAGATAAGTATTTGAATTGTCATTTCCTATATATATCTAGTTGTTCAGTGGTGTACATAGATATGTTCTTAGACTTAGGAAGTGTATTATGCATGTTAGAGTATTTTCTTTTGTGAACAGATTACTACTAATATGCATATAATGGGTAAGTGGCATTAGGTGTTGTACATCATTCCATTACAACTTTTCTAGAATGAAACCTCTTTGTTGACATGTTGGGAGTAGTGCACACTGGTAATAATGTCTTGGTAGAGATGGAAGGCATCTAGAAAGTTACCATATGTATACGGGATATGGATGAATGTTGTAGTAGCGGAAATAGTTGCATGATTATATGACATATATCTTTAAGCATAAGAATTTTTCATTATAAATATGTTATGAAATGTTTCTAATCATACAATTGTATTTGACTTTAGGAAGAATTGTATGCAATCACCCACAAGAGAAGAATGATGAAGTTGTGGATGCACAAGAGAAGAATGATGCAATTACAAACGTACAAGAGAAGAATGATGTAGTTGTGGAGGTACAAAAGAAGAATGATAACGAACAAGTTGCAAAAGGGATTTGTGAAACTCAAAGTATGTTCCTACAGAGGAACAAGTGGCAGATGTGTTGACTAAGCCTATGTCTCGTGTGAACTTTGAATACTTTCAAGACAAGCTTGGTATAGTTCGAAAGGACTTGCCTCGAAAGAGGGAGTGATGAAGATGTAGTAGGTTTCATGTTGAATTGGTGTGGTAGCTCAGCCTAGGGTAGGGTATGTCTATCTAGGCTTGTTTGGCCCAAAAGGCTTAGTAATCTAGACTAGGCCTGTTGATCCTAGGGGGATTAGTATGTTTGGATAGGCGTGTTTGGCCTAAAAGGGTTAGTAAGCTAGACAAGGCTTGTTTGGTCCCCAGGGAGATCCATCTATCTAACTAGGCTCGTTTGTCTAGAAAGGGTTAGTAAGTCAAACAAATGCCAGAGTGGATCTACCAGAGAACGTAGCGTGATGCTGCCTCATATGTCCTACAAGCAAGACGATGAGATGCCAACACTTAGTGTTGTTACCAACATTTCTATGTTGATGAAGACGATGAGATGCCAGCACTCTGTGTTGATTCCAGCATTTCTATGTTGTTGATTATGATCTTGTTTTAGTATTCCTATATTGATGAGGCAAGTTCAGTATTCTCATACTGATGTTCAAGAGGTGGTTTCAGTATTCCTATACGGATGAGGCAGGTTCAGTATTTTCATACTGATGTTGATGAGGTAGGTTCATTATTTTCATACTGATGTTGATGAGGCAGGTTCAGTATTCCAATACTGATGATGATGAGGTAGTTTCAATATTTTCATATTGATGTTGATGATGTCATTTGAATATTCCGATACTGATGATGATGAGATAGTTTCTGTATTTCTATACTGATGTTGATGAGGTAGTTTCAGTATTTCTATATCGATGTTGATGAGGGTTGCTTCGGTATTTCTCTACTGAGTTTACAAATAATGATCTAGCATTTATTTGTTGGTGATGAGGTTTTAGCACTAACATGCTAAGATGTTGTTGTCACTTTAGTATTCATATATTGATGTTGTAGGTAGATGCTTCAATATTTACTTACAGATACGGCAGAAGATGATTCAGTGTTCATATATTGATATGTTAAATTTTCATATGTTAAGCTAGATCATCATTATTTCATTTCAATTTCATAACAAAAGAATATAAAGAGGATCACTGAAAGAAACAGTATCACAAGAACAACACAAATTTATCCTAGGAAAACCCTAAAGGGAAAAACCCAGCAAAAGCTTCCTCAATATAGATGCCCCAAAAGATAAAAGGTAAAACCAAAAGAATAATCAAAGACTAATCCTCCTCCTTCTCCAGCTACTTCTCTCTCCTTCACTAATGCGCTACACAAGTGAGTGTGTGTGTTCCAAATGAGGAGCGCCACACCTCTATTTATATTCATCCATTCACTTTAATAATTAATTCTGACATGTAGGCTTGAGTTAATCATGTAGGCTCGAGTTAAACATGTAGGCTCAAGTAACCACAACTGGGGTGCTAATGACCCACCTTTACAATTTGAGGGGATGACCTCATGACTCTTATTAGTTCTTCCAATTAGAAGCATCGGAGTACAAATTAATACAAGTGGTTCTCTCGGTAGAACCATCGGGGACCACAAAAAGTACATATAGAATATTCTTCGAAGTTACCATATTTCAACACCCCCCCTTAACGAGAAGGGTATTCTACAACATCAACAACAAAAATAGTAGAAGAGAAATAAAGGAAATCATCAACAAAATCAGGGTAACACATCTATAAATCATTGGAAGCTTTTACACATCATGTAGTCTTCATCTTCAATCTTCAGTCTTCAGCAATATCAACACTTTAACCGCTTCAATCAACAACAACTTTGACCGCTTTGATTAGCAACAACATCTTCAGCTCTTTGACCTTTCGATTAGCAACAACATCTTCAGCTCTTTGACCTTTTGATCAGCGACATCATCATCATCACATTCTGATCTTTCGATCAGTACGTCATCATCATCGACAACCTGCAATCCACAACACGAAGATGAAAGTCTTCGGATTACTTTTGGACCTAAGTCCAGGGATGATACAATCCTACCACATTCTCGACAACCGAATTCACTGGATTGATTACAAAATAATCAGTCCCTATCACTTTAGGACTAGGTCCAAGGATGATGCAATCCTACCACATTCTCGGGGACCGAAGCCACCGTATTGATTATGGGATAATCAGTCCCTATCACTTTAGGAATAGGTCCAAGGATGATGCAATCCTACCACATTCTCAGGGACCGAAGCCACTGGATTGATTATGGGATAATCAGTCCCTATAACTTTAGGACTAGGTCCAAGCATGATGCAATCCTACCACACTCTCGGGGACCGAAGCCTTCGGATACCTTTCTGAACCGAAGTTCAAGGATGATGCAATCCTTCCATAATCTCGGGGACCAAAGCCTTCAGATACCTTTCTGAACTGAAGTTCAAGGATGATGCAATCCTGCCACACTCTCGGGGACCGAAGCCTCCTAATACCTTTCTGAACCGAAGTTCAAGGATGATGCAACCCCACTACATTCTCGAGGACCGAAGTCACTGGATCTATTCTGGATAGATGTCCCAGGATGATACAATCCCTCTTCATTCTTGAGGACCAAGGTCACCGAATCACTTTAGGGCAAGTTCCCAAGGATGATACAATCCCACTGCAACATCACTACTCCCCCTTTCGAGGAAGGTCTTTCCGAACAACACCAAACTTGTCTCGAAAGTTTTCGAACTTTACTCGGGACAAAGGCTTTGTCAGCACATCAGCAATTTGTTCATCAGTACTCACATACTGGAGCTTTATGGCTCCCTTCTGCATCATATCTCGAATGTAGAAATACCTGATTTCTATGTGCTTCGATCTATCGTGGAATACTGTGCTTCGATCTATCGTGGAATACTGGGTTCTCTGTCATCTTTATACAACTTTGATTGTCACATAGAATCACGGTAGTGTCCAACTCTAGGTTGAATAATCCTGACATCAGCTTTCGAAGCCATATGGCTTCACAACTAGCAGAGCAAGCTACTATATATTCTGCTTTGGCTGTGCTTAAAGCAACACTGGACTGCTTTCTACTAAACCATGAAATCATAGTAGATCCCAGACTATAACATCCTCCTGATGTGCTTTTCCTGTATGAGATACTTCTGGCACAATCTGCATCTATATAGCCATACAATCTATACTCATGGCTAGCATCATAGTATATACCAAAGTCTATAGTCCCTTTCAGATATCTCATCACATGTTTTGTAGCTACCAAGTGAACCCGTCTAGGTTGAACTAGATATTAACTTAAGGTGTTCATAGCAAAACAAATGTCAGGTCTGGTGTTTGTTAAGTACATCAATGACCCAATGATCTGTCTGTATTGAGTCACATCCACTAACTTTGATGAGTCATCAACTAACAACTTCAGGTTGGAATCCATGGGTGTGGCCATGGATTTGCATTCCAACATATTGAATCTTTTCAATATCTCTACTGCATACTTTCCCTGGTTGAGAAAGATTCCTTCTTAACTTTGCCATACTTCCAGACCTAGGAAATAATGCATTAACCCAAGGTCTTTCATATAAAATTCTTCTGCTAGTTTCCTCTTGCTTTCGATAATCTGTTTCTCATTCCCTATCAAGAATAAGTCATCCACATATAGTAGTAGGATAACAGGTTCATCTTCTACAACCTTGAGATAAAGGTTAGGATTAGCTTTACTCTTGGTAAATCCCATGCTTGACAGGAAACTATCTATCCTTTCATACCAAGCTCGAGGATCTTATTTAAGACAATACAAGGCCTTCTTCAACTTGCATACATGAGTATGTCTATTTTCAACTTCAAATCCTTGTGGTTGTTCTATGTATACTTCTTCTTCGATCACACCATTCAGAAAATTTGTTTTCACATCCATCTGGTGGAAGTCCCACTTCATCATGGATGCAAGTGCCATGATAGCTCTAATTGAAGTATACCGTGCTACTGGGGAAAATTTCTCTTCATAATCAATTCCCTCTTTCTGAGAGAAACCTCTAGCCACAAATCATGCTTTATACTTCTCGATACTTCCGTCAGCTGCATGCTTTATTTTGAATATCCATTCGGAGGATACTATACTCTTTCCTTCTGGTTTGGGAACTATATCCCATACATCATTCTTCATTATTGATTGGTATTCTTCAGTCATTGGTTCTACCCATTCTTTCTTCTGTACCGCTTCTTCGCAAAGGCTACATAGTTGGAAAAAGTCTTAGGTTTCTTTCTTTCCCTTGTGGAGCCTTCAAGAGCTCCATATCTTTCTGCCTCTCGTATAATTTCTCTTGTCCAAGCAGGCTTTCTCTTTCTTGATATCTCCATCATAGGAGGTTCTTGTGGTTCTTCCATGTCATGTTCTTTAGGAGCTTCATCTTCAGGGAGACATGTAGTTTCTTCATTTCTGGGAGGTGTCTCTTCTTCATACACTTATTCTTGTTGGCACTTCCTGGATCTCTTAAGGGCTGCCTCTTCATCGAATGTCACATCTCGACTGATTTCCATGTGATGGAATCCAGGAATGTAAATTCTAAATGCTTTGGATACTTCACAATATCCAACAAATATCCCTTTCTTTCTAGTTGGGTCTAACTTGGTTCTTTTCTCTTTTGGAATATGAATATATACTGGAAAACCAAATATTTTGAGGTGACTTACCTTAGGCTTCTTTCCTGTGAACATCTCTTATGGAGTCTTGAATCCAAGAGCACTATGAGATATTTTATTTTGTACATAAACAACAGTTCTTGCTGCTTCTGCCCATAGATGCATTGGAAGATCTTGATCATATATCATTGTCTTCACTGTCTCCATGATGGTTATGTTCTTTCTTTCTGCAACCCCATTCTGTTGAGGATTGTAGGGAGTAGTTAGTGTTGGAGCAGGATCCCGCAGCTACAGAAGAAGCTGCTAGTTTTGGCGGAAAGAGAGAATTTTTGGCGGAAAAAGGACAGGGCGGAGCTACGACACCGTAGCACGTTTCCAGCTGGAGAGCAGAGCCGGAAACCATGACTTTTGGGATAGAAAAGTCAAGAAGGAAACGGTACCTGAGCGGCCGAGAGAAGAAA
>LPNX010528844.1:150094-188657 GCA_001517045.1 Pseudotsuga menziesii
GGGATGTAGAAGACATTGGACCACATACATATGAATGAATCAATTCCAGCGTACCTTTTGTTTTTGTTTCGCTCTTTGGAAATGGATTCTTGATGTTCTTTCCCTTCGCACATCCTTTGCAAATGCCTTCATGCTTGATCTTCATGTCTGGTAATCCCATCACTACTTTGTTCACATGAGGTAAAGCTTTGTAATTAATGTGGGAAAGCCTTCTATGCCATAATTCACTAGGGTCAGTGGACTCATGAACAAAGGCTGTTTCTGAGTGCCCCTTGAGTTTATACAATCCTCCTTCTTCTTCACCAATGATGATTGCATCTTCAATATTATTTCCTTTGGGCCACATGAGTGCTTGGCCATCTATGAAAGCAACTTTGAATCCTTTCTTATCTAAAGCTGAGATAGAAAGTAAATTCTTCTTTAGACCAGGTACATATAATACATCTTTTATTTTTAGGGGATTACCTGAATCAAGTTTGTAGCTTGCTTCAGCGACTCCTTTGATTGGATATTGATAGTCATCTCCTAGGGATACTTTCTGAAGAGAGCTCTTTTCTTCAAGTTTGGATAGAGTTTTCTTTTGTCCCGTCATGTGCTTTGAAGCACCACTATCAATGAGCCAAGTGTCTTCTCCAGGTATTACAGACCCAGAGAGTGCAGAGAATAGTACATACTCTTTTGCATCGTTTTATCTTGCTTTCTTTCTTAGAGGTCTTTCCTCTTCTTCTTCTTCATCCTCATCTTCAGCTAGATGAGCATGATATCTTTTGTTGTTGATCTTCTTCTTATATTCCTGCTTCTTCATAGGACAATTTCGGGTAATGTGTCATATCTTATCACAATGAAAACATTGAAAACCAGAGTAGTCTATATCTTGAGGATTTTCCCTTTTTCTTTGGATTCTTCTGGGAGGTTGAGACTCCTTGAAACTTCTTCTCTTGAAGTTAGATTGACTCCTTATTTTCTTGGTGTGAGTGGCTAGGGCTTGATCATCTTCCTTTAGTAAGGCTTCTTTGTTTGCCACTCTAGTCTCTTCTTGAATGCAATCTTCCCATACCACATCAAACTTCATGCTTTCTTTTTTGGCACACATCATTTGGATGAAGGACTCCCAGGGTTTAGTGAGACCATTGAGAGCAGTCATAACTAGTTCATATTCATCAAGCTTATCTCTAATAGCTTCTAGTTGCTCTTTGATATGAGAAACCCTTGTGAAGTAGTCTTGGATGGATCCTTCATGACTCATCTTGATGCTTTTCAGTTGAGCTCTCAGATTCATCTTTATGTTGATGTTTCTTCCCTCATACATTCTTGAAAGGGCATCATACATTTCTTTTGGAGTCTTCTTAGATAACACTTGAGGGATCAAGTGATCCTTGATGGAGTCAGCAATAATCATTTGTGCCCTAATCATATCCTTTCTGTGCTTCTCCTTGGCTTCAACTTCTTCACGTTCTGAAACTTTTTCTTTGACATACTTATCAAGATCATTCTCTTGGAGAAATAGGCCAATCCTATATTTCCATGCTTGGAAATTCTCTATGCCTTCTAGCTTGTCCTCAAGCTTAGTGCTTGGGGCCATCTTGTTAGAAAATCACAAAAAATTGAAATTTTGTGGAATGAGAAACTGACCTTACCAGGAGATGCGCTTGAATGAGGTGAGTTGACTGGTGTGCTTGGATTCTGGAGATTTCAACTCTTCACCTTCCAAATCAGACTTGCAAGATTTAGTTTCTGCAGCTTTCTGGTTCAATAGTTTTCTGGTGCAGCTATCAAACTAGGGTTTGACTTTCCCTGGGACTCACACACCCAAAAACCTTGATTCCGGGCTCAAAAGATGTGCTTTGGGAGGGCACAACTTTCTATGCAAGCAGTTTTCTGAAACTCAAAAATTTTCCCGAAACCCTAATTTCTTCCGAGGAGAGAGATGTTGATGTATTTGTAACTTCGGAATGTATTCATCTATGTATCTTATGTATTGTAACCCGATGCTTATTCCGGGATTTATCTATAATGTAATTGAGTCATGTTGTTATGCCCTGATGTTCTGATCGAGAGGATCAATAATGTAAACAAGTCATGTCAAGTCATTGTGGGTAACCATCCGATTGTCTAAGGGTTAAAGTCCCCGTAGTTCCGAGGCACTAGGGTTATTAGACTCTCCTAGTAGAGGTTGGCCCTAGTATGGTTTTAGTCATGTCGAGATTAGTATAAATAGAGAGTTGGACTCTCTATTTATCACACAACTTATACACACTCAAGTATAGCGCATAGTTGAGGAAGGAGAAGACACTGGGGCTAGACAAGAAGAAGATTACTGCTATCGGGAGATCACTTACTGTTTTGGGCTTTTACTGTTTTGGTGTTGATTCTATCTCTGAGGAAGTTGCAAGGTTTTCTCCATTTATGTTTTCCTCGAGGAAAAACACTGTGTTCATTGTCTCTCGTGTTTGATTGTTGTACTTGTTATTCTCTCAATTAAAGATCCTAATAATGCTAGCTTAATGTTGAAAAACTAACATGGTATCTGTTAGCTCTCCAAGAAACTACTTAGTGGTTATGGCTAAGTATGCTTGGTAACTTGAGAAATCATGTTTTTTGTGTTTTTTATAAAGGTGGATCAATGGGATAACTGAGAAGACTAAGCAGTAAGACAACATGCCATGCCTCTAAATAATCCAGTGCTTCGAGAAATTAAATATCAGCCACAGTAAATAATCAAGGTATGAAGAATATTGCCTAGACAACCAAGTACATTAACATGGAGGGTTTATGCAACCAAGTACATTAACATGCAGGGTTTATGCAACCAAGTACATACATAACGCAGGGTCACACTAAGCAATAAGAAGTTCCTCCATTCAAATCATGAGCATAAGCTAAGCTAATTCAAACAGGGTGCAGAATAATGGAAAATGTGGACAGACTGATATCTAATGACCAAAGAAAACTGTGATTCATATAGCAAGAAAGTGTCAAGTACATAGCCCAAAATGTATCCAAACTTGAACCCTTGGTTCAGCCTCAGTACTCAGACTTTATAGTCTTTACAAAGTAGTTTCAAGATCCTAAAAACATGGATCTTGTTTGAGTTAACACTAGTAAACTAGAACAACAAATGCAAAACAATAGGGACTGATCTCTAAAATCAAGGAAATGCTGATATGAAGATCTCCTTTCAAAAGCTCGGTGGTTGGTGAAGAGCAGCTAGCCTTCCAAGGCTCGGTGGATTTGATTGGAACATAACAAAAATGCTTTGATGATGTGGCACTTTGAACTTAGAGCTGTTTCCTCAAAAAGATGCTTCAAATCAGCCAAAACGCCCACTTCACTTTGATCTAGCTCAAAACTCCTGTAGATAATGATAAAATAATTTATGATTCATTCATTTTGATTGGATTTCTGCTAGTTCAGCGAACAAAATTGAGATCTGGGCGAAAATTTAGAGAAAAATTGCAAAACAGGCTTTCGGCAGCTAAGCCTTCTGCCAGTTTCACGCGTTAGCTGCCGAAAGTCAGCCTTTTCGGCAGCTAATGAGCTCTTGGAGGCTCGCCTAAGCTGTCGAAACCTGTAGAATTCCTGAAAAAAATGCCTTTGGAAAAAATCGATTTTCTCAACTGTCCGATGTTCGTTTTGCATGTTCGAATAGTCGATTTTGATCTACAGATCATAAGCTATCCACTGGTGCTTCCAGATCTGAATTTGGAGTTCGGGAAGGCCGTCAAAATTTCCCCGCAAGATCACGCGATTTCAGCAAAAAATTCCTCTTGAGTTATTTCATGTGACAGGGAACAGCATAGGATTTAGGCATATTCGTTTAGAAAACTGAGGCTTGCAATGATACTCAACATTCGATGACAGAAGTGTAAATCCTCAAGCTATATTTCAGGGATCATAATAGATTTCTCCTTAAAGCAATAAATGAGACTCAGGATGAGGAGTATTTCGAGTTAATCAGGACTGTAGATGATCTTCTGTTCACTATGAGAGAAACTCGACGGGATTTTGAACGCACTGACCTAACCAAGTGATCTCCCATCAAGAGTTTCTGAGCACTTCAGTATACTCCCTTCATTGTCTAACACCTCCATGTTCCTCTGCTTGTTTGTACTCTGATTGCATTGTTGTCCCTTTAGGATTATTTCCAGATTTGGATCAAATTCATGAGGAGGACATTACATAGAAGCTGTTATCAAGTGTATGTGTAGAGGATCCAAATCTCTTTTGCATTAGACCAAATAAAATGCCACGATGTCCTCCTGCTGTGATGACATTCGAAACCATTTACTAACGAGACCTGTCCTGATAAAGAGCCCTCAATGCTAGAATTGCTAAAATATGAATATCTTCAGGAATTGCACTTAGCACTGTAAAGCCAAAAGATGAATACAAATGTATTGCTGTCTGGTGTCTAGATGTAAAAAGGCTATTGCAAAGCGTAACCTTGTTAGTAAAGAAAATCTAAGGCCAACAAGGACCTTGTATTCATCTAGTAAATGCTTCAAAAGCTGGAGATCACTTCCTGAATGCATACTCAAATCAGGTATATGAATAACTTGCATCCCTGGGTCTCTTGACAATTCCACTTCCAAATATAACCTGTGCTCCAAATGATCTGCAAATCTCTGACTCGATTTTTCTGCTCCATCAATGAGAAGTGATTTCCAAAATGAATTTCCTTGAACATGCATGAATAGTGTCTTTCAACCCAGTCAATTGTTTGCTGCTTTATTACATTTTGACGAGACATCTCAGTCGAGGAATGGCAAAATGATGTCAACTGAAGGAGTGCTTGGTATGCACATGGAAACATTTTCGGTAACTAAATTAATTTTGACAGACCGTCTTAGCTGCCAAAATGGGCCTGTTTCGGTAGTTAAGTAAACTTCCACAGACTGAGTTTACTGCCGAAAGAAAAAATTTTGGATTTGAAGCACAAGACTCACAGAAATAAAAATTTTACCCATTCTGTCACCCAAAATGACGGTGGTCAATTTGGGAGATAACAGTATCAGGGCTAACCTGAGAAGAAGACAATGTGCAGCTGCGGAAACTAGGGCTTCCTAGTTTGTGGATCTTCCTCCACAGATTTTCAGCAAAAGTAAGGTGGAATAACTCTTCTCCTTAGGGCGCATCTTTCTGTTGAAGTAGAATCCAATTCTGAGGTTTTTCAGTTTTGGACCTGTCACTACTGCCGGAAATTAGGGCTTTTCACAAAAGAGGAATTTTTCAGTGATCCCAGGCCTGAATTGATCTCCTCCCCAAAATCGAAGTTAGGGATAAGTTGCAAGGCATTTGATTGGACAGAACTCCGGAAAAGCAAAACCCTAATTTGCTTCTGATCCAGTATTGTGGGATTTCAGCTCGAAATTCAAATCTGACATCTTGACCTGGTAAGATCTAAATCTTCTATATTTCCATTTGAGGTTCTCAATTTAAAGATGTCTCATCATACCAAGATTGATGAAAAGCTTGAGGGAGCTGATAACTTCCGAGCCTGGAAGTATAGGATCTCCTTGGTCCTGGAAGAAAATGAGTTAGACTCCTACATCCATGAGGAGGTTCCAGTTCTAGAGGGAGATGAGGAAAAGGCCTTACACAAGAAGAAGATGGTTATGGCAAAGAGGATCATTGCTGATTCTATCAAGGATCACCTTATTCCACGTGTGTCCTCTCTCAAGACACCTAAAGCTCTGTTTGATGCCCTAACCAAATTGTTTGAAGGGAAGAACATAAACCGAAAGATGACTCTGAGGAATCAATTGAAGAATGTGAAGATTCAGAATGCAGAGACCATCCAGTCTTACTTCACAAGGGTTTCTCAGATCAAGGAACAATTAGAAGCTGTAGATGAAGAAGTGGAGAATGCAGAGATTGTGATGACAACCTTGAATGGTCTCCCTAGGACATGGGACTATTTCATTCAAGGAATCTGTGCCAGAAAGAAGTTAGTCAAATTCAGCAGACTGTGGGAAGAATGTTCTCAAGAAGAAGCTCGGATAGCAGCTCGAAAAGAGAAGATGGGTAGTGAATATCAAGCTCTCACAGTTCACTCTAAGAAAGGTAGAAAAATACCTCATTACTCCAAAGGTAAGGATCCTCATCATAGAGATAACATTAGAAGATACCTATCTAAAATGAGATGTTATACATGTGATGAAAGAGGACACTTTGCAAAAGACTGTCCTAAGAACAAGGTTCACTCTCATAAGAAGAAGGGGAAAAAAAGAAAACATCATGCTCATGCTGCAGAGGATGATGAACCATCCAAGAAAAGAACCAGATATGAAAGTGAAGATTCTTCAAGCGAGGATGAATATGTTTTGATTTCCGCTCTCACAGGTAACATTACTCATGGTAGTGATGATTGGCTTATAGACAGTGGGGCTTCCAAACATATGACTGTATTCAAGGAATCCTTTGTGAGACTGTCAGAACATGAATCACCTCACAAGGTGAAGCTAGGAGATGACTACCAATATCCAATAAAATGTAGTGGGGAATCTTCATATAAACTAGACTCTGGTAAGTCTCTAACAATGAAAGAAGTATTGTTTGTGCCAGGACTCGAGAAGAACCTTCTCTCCATATCAGCATTGGATGCAAAAGGAATGAGGGTTGCATTCATAGATGGTCAAGTCATCATGTGGCAAAGAGGAAAGACTATCGATGATGCAGTGGTGATTGGAGAACAAGAAGGAGGTTTGTACAAGCTGAAGGGCCATCCAGAACAAGCCTTGGTCCATGACATAGTAGAGCCAAATGAGCTTTGGCATAGAAGGCTTGCACATGTGCATTACAGAGCACTATCTATTGCAAGCAAAGCTGTTGAAGGTCTTCCAGAATTCCAAGCAAAACATGATGGGGTCTGCAAAGGATGTGCGAAAGGAAAGAATACAAAGAAGACATTTCCTAGCAGCGAAAGCAAAGCCAAAGGAATCCTAGAAATCATCCACTTCGATGTATGCGATCCTATGTCATCAAGCTCACTAAGCGGGTATGCATATTATGTTTCTTTTATTGATGATTTTTCTAGGAAGACATGGGTTTACTTCATAAAGAACAAAGACGAAGTATTCAGCAAATTCAAGGAATTCAAATCCTTGATCGAGAACCACACTGAAAAGAAGATCAAGACATTTCGATCAGATAATGGCGGAGAATTCACTTCGAATGAATTCAAAGAGCTATGCGAAGAATTAGGGATTAAGAGGGAGTTGTCCACTCCTTATAATCCACAACAGAATGGGATTACGGAACGGAAGAATAGAACTATCATGGAAGCTGCAAGAGCAATGCTTCATGATCAAGACCTTCCTATGCATCTTTGGGCAGAAGCTGCCAGAACAATGGTGTATGTATAGAACCGTACTCCACATAGAGTACTCGAGAACAAGACTATTGAAGAAGTCTTCTGTGGAAAGAAACCAGAAGTCAGCCATCTCAGAATATTCAGCTGTCCTGTGTACATACACATTCCAAAAGAGAAGAGAACAAAATTAGATCCTTCAGGAAAGAAGGGTATATTTATGGGATACTCTGAAAGCTCGAAGGCTTACAGAATATATTTCCCAGGATACAAGAAGATTGACATCAGCAGGGATGTGACATTTGATGAAGACACGGCTTACAACAAATCCAGAAAGAGACCTGCTGAAGAACTTGAAGAAGCAAAAGCACCCAGGACTCATGATACAACCATGAATGAAGAAACTCAAGAAGAAGATCGAGATTTCGAAGAACCACAAAGACCTGTAGATCCACCTTTGGAGAAGAATCCTCGTAAGAGGAAACCTGCTTGGGTACAAGAACTTATCCAAGGTGCAGAGAGATATGGGGCTCCAGAAGAGAATCACAGAGAAAGAAAGAGGACTAGATCTTGCTCCGGGTATGCAGCTTTACTATGTGATTTCATTGACAAAGAACCTTTCAGTTATGAAGAAGCGACAGAATGGAAAGAATGGAAGGATGCTATGATCGAAGAGTATCAATCAATCATGAAGAATGATGTTTGGGATGTTGTCCCAAGACCAGATGGGAAGTCAGTTGTAACTTCCAAATAGATCTACAAGATCAAACATGCTGCAAATAGTAGCATTGAAAAATATAAGGCAAGATTTGTGGCTCGGGGTTTCTCGTAGAAAGAAGGAATAGATTATGAAGAAACCTTTGCTCCTGTAGCTAGATGCACTTCCATCAGATCGGTACTTGCTTTGGCTGCAGTGATGAAATGGAAGATACACCAGATGGATGTCAATACTACTTTCTTGAATAGTGTAGTGGAAAAGGAAGTGTATGTAGAGCAACCACTCTGTTTTGAGACTCATGACAGGGAATCTCATGTGTGCAAATTGAAGAAAGTCCTGTACAGTTTGAAACAGGAACCCAGTACTTGGTACGGCAGAATTGACAGCTTTCTATCAAGTTTGGGCTTTACCAAGAGTAAAACAGATTCCAACCTTTACTACAAGGTTGAAGATGGCAACCCACTGATACTTCTACTATATGTAGATGATCTATTTGTGACAGGTACAGATGGGTTGATTACCAATACGAAGAGAAAGTTTGCTGTTGAGTTCGAAATGAAGGACTTGGGGATGATGCATTACTTTCTAGGTATGGAGGTGTGGCAGAGTATAGATGGAATCTTCCTTAGACAAGGGAAGTATGCAGTAAAGATCCTGAAGAGGTTTGGGATGATGGACTGCAAGGCTATGGCCACACCTATGGCATCTAACCTGAAGCTCTTGAACGATGCTTCATCAGAGTCGGTTGATGCTACGATGTATCGTCAAATGATTAGGTCCTTGATGTACCTGACGAACACGAGACCAGATATTTGCTTTGCTGTGAACACCTTGAGCCAATTCCTGACAAATCCGAGACATGTTCACTTGATTGCTGCAAAGCATATTCTGAGGTACCTGAAGGGTACAGTTGATTATGGGCTCACGTACGATGTGAATCAGAAGATTAACCTGGAGGGTTATGTTGATTCAGATTGGGCAGGCAGTGCCATCGATAGGAAGAGCACTTCAGGGTGTTGCTTCAATATGGGATCGGGTGTGATCTCTTGGTTTAGCAGGAAGCAATCCTGTGTGGCACTGACTACAGCTAAAGCAGAGTATGTCGCAGCTTGTTCAGCTAGTTGTGAGGCAGTATGGCTAAGGAAGCTACTGTCTGAATTATTTGATCTCCAGTTGGATGCTACTTGTATACATTGTGACAACCAGAGTTGTGTGAAGTTGTCAGAGAAACCAGTGTTCCATGACAAGTCGAAGCATATCGAGATCAAGTATCACTATATCAGGGATATGGTGCAGAGGGAAGCAGTGATGCTCCAGTATGTTGCGACGGAGGAACAGATAGCTAATGTATTGACGAAGCCATTGGCTAGGTTGAAGTTCGAGTACTTTAGGGAGAAGCTTGGTGTTCTCCAGATCGAGATTTCCTCCAAGAGAAAGTGATGAGACCCATAGCCATTCTGACATGGTGAGAGGATTGGTTCCTTCCATGGTCAGATGTAAGGGCTGAGCCATTCTGTCATGGTGAGAGGATTGGTTCCTTCCATGTTAAATATGAGTGCTGGCCATTCTGTCGAGTAGGACAGATGTAAGGGCAACTGCCATTCTGGGAATGGAGGCACCTGGTCAGTTACCAGGAAAACTCAGTTTAGGACTGAAAAGCCATTTTGATGTGACAGAGGGATGTGTTCCCACTTGATCAGATGTAAGGGTTGAACCATTCTGTCATGGCTAAAGGATTAAGTTCCTCCCATGTTAGATGTGAGTGTTGGCCATCCCGATGAGCAGGTCGGATGTAAGATTAGAGAGAATTTGAGGTAAAAAATGGGCCTCCTAAGAGATGTACTACAAAAATATAAGATATATTAAAATATTATGAGTTAAGGGTTTTATGGGTTAGGTATATATGACAACTCATTTCCTACACTACTTTTTATGCACAATATAAATAACCATGGTTGAGTTACTTTTCTAAATTGACTATAAATAAAATTAATAAAATAACTCGACAATGATGTGACTAAGATTCATTGTAAATTCCCAAAAAATTATTGTCCTTTAGCATTTATTTGTATTGAACTTGTACATAAAATTAAACAAAAATGAATTTAATTTATATGCATAACTAACATATTTTTTTTCATATAAATATCATTCATGAATTTAATTTATTTTAAAAGTACAATATATAATAATATATATATATTAGTTTGACATTATGATATTAAATACAATTGAGTGAATATATAATTTAAAATTAAAAAACATGAAAATGACAATATATTATTTTATAAAAAATGTGAAAAGACATTTTTATGAATTATGAGTACTTTACTTGAAAATGACAATAATATTATTTTATGAGAAAGTGAATTGTGAGTATTTTATTTGAAAATAACAATAATATTATTTTATGAGAAAGTGTGAAATGACTTTTATTGTGAGTACTTCACTTTATGACTTAAAAGTACTTGTACCACTACCTTGGTTAACTATGGGTTTTCATCCACTATAGAAAATGTGACAAATAAGCATTCTTAACTCATGCAATGCCACCTCAACCATGGGGGATGATGTCATCTACTAGAATGTAATTGGTTGATTTTTATAGTACATTTTGGTCCTTTTGAGGCCCATTTTTTACCTCAAATTCTCTCTAATGGGCAACTGCCATTCTCTAGGAGAATGGAGGCACCTGGTCAATTACCAGGTAGCTCAGTCGAGGACTGGGGGCCATTCTGATATGATCGCTGGGATGTGTTCCCTCATGATCAGATATGAGTGCAGAGCCCTTCCATCAGTAATGGGATGTGTTCCCTCACTGGTGGATGTAAGTGCAGAGCCCTTCCATTAGTAATGGGATGTGTTCCCTCACTGGGTGGATATAAGTGTTGGGCCTTTCTGATATGATTATAGGATTGGTTTCTATATGATCAGATGTGAGTGCTGGGCGTGCCTTTCTGACAAGCAGGTCAGATGTAAGTGCTGGATGGACCATTCTGACGAGCAGGTCAGATGTAAGTGCTGGACGGACCATTCTGACGAGCAGGTCAGATACGCTGAAGAAGACCTATGTGGAGGCTAGGCCTACAACCAGCATGAAAAAGGGTTGGCTCTGTAGAACTTCATGTGACGAGAAGAATCATGAGATAGCACCCGGAATGATCCAGATCGAGTGATGATCCAGATCTAGTGATGATGATCCAGCAGTGATGATCCAGATCCAGTGATGATGTCCAGTGATGATCCAGATTGAGTAATGATCCAGATCCAGTGATGATCCAGATCCAAAGATAAAGATGACTTGAATACAAAGATGACTTGAAGATGCAGATGACGAGATGATCCAGTTGATACAGAGAAGAAGACCAGTGCTGAAAATTGTGTTGAAAGAATACCTTCCTAGTTAAGAGGGAGTGTTGATGTATTTGTAACTTCGGAATGTATTCATCTATGTATCTTATGTATTGTAACCCGATGTTTATTCCGGGATGTATCTATAATGTAATTGAGTCATGTTGTCATGCCCCGATGTTTTGATCAGGAGAATCAATAATGTAAACAAGTCATGTCAAGTCATTGTGGGTAACCCTCCGCTTGTCTAAGGGTTAAAGTCCCCGCAATTCCGGGGCACTAGGGTTATTAGACTCTCCTAGTAGAGGTCGACCCTAGTAGGGTTTTAGTCATGTCGGGATTAGTATAAATAGAGAGCTGGACTCTCTATTTAGCACACAACTTATACAAACTCAAATGTAGCGCATAGTTGAGGAAGGAGAAGACATTGGGGCTAGACAAGAAGAAGATTACTGCTGTCGGGAGATCACTTACTGTTTTAGGCTTTTACTATTTTGGTGTTGATTCTATCTCTGAGGAAGTTGCGGGGTTTTCTCCATTTATGGTTTCCCCGAGGAAAAACACTATGTTCATTGTCTCTTGTGTTTGATTGCTGTACTTGTTATTCTCTCAGCTAAATATCTTAATAATGCTAGCTTAATGTTGAAAAACTAACAAGAGAGAGGGCTATTTCACCTTGTGAAAGTTGTCCTATTCAGGCTAGCTCTGATACATGTTAAATTTTCATATGCTAAGCTAGATCATCAATATTTCATTTCAATTTCATAACAAAAGCATATAAACAGGATCACCAAAAGAAACAATATCACAAGAACAACACATATTTATCTTGGAAAAACCCTAAAGGCAAAAACCCAACAAAAGCTTCCTCAATATAGATGCCCTAAAAGATAAAAGGTAAAACCAAAAGACTAATCAAAGACTGATCCTCCTCCTTCTCCAACTACTTCTCTCTCCTTCACTAATGCGCTACACAAGTGAGTGTGTGTGTTCCAAATGAGGAGCGCCACACCTCTATTTATATTCATCCATTCACTTTAATAATTAATTCTGACAAGTAGGCTTGAGTTAAACATGTAGGCTCAAGTAACCACAATTGTGGTGCTAATGACCCACCTTTACAATTTGAGCGGACTACCTCATGACTCTTATTAGTTATTCCGATTAGAAGCATCGGGGTACAAAGTAATACAAGTGGTTCTCCAGGTAGGACCATTGGGAACCACAAAAAGTACATATAGAATATTCTTCGAAGTTACAATATTTCAACATGATATGACAGAAGAAGAATCAGTATCTACATACTGATATTGTAGGAGAAGAAGAATACTCAGTATCCACATACTGATAAAGAAGAAGACTCAGATACTGATATTGCAGAAGAAGACTCAATGTCCACATACTGACATTGCAGAAGAAAGAGTCGGTATCCACATGCCAATACTGTAGAGGAAGATTCAGTATCCACATACTGATGTTGAAGAAGATGATTCAATATCCAAATACTGACATTGCAAAAGATGATTCAGTATCGACACACTGATGTTGAAGAAGATGATTTAGTATCCACATACTAATGTTGCAGAAGATGATCTAGTACTCACATACTGATGTTGCAAAAGATGATCCAGTATTCACACTAATGATGTAGAAGATGGTGTAGTATTCACACACTGATGATGCAGAATATGGCCCAGTATTCACATATTGATGTTGCAGATGAGGGTTCCTTAGTATTCACATACTAATGATGATGCAATTTCAAATTGATGATGAAGGAGAATGATGTTGTTCCAAAACTTCCTATGACATATAGAGATTCACCAATCAGATGTATAGTTGTGGTGGTGGTTGTTGTTGATATAGAATACATTCCTAGTTAAGAG
Source organism: Pseudotsuga menziesii (assembly GCA_001517045.1). Lineage (NCBI taxonomy): Eukaryota > Viridiplantae > Streptophyta > Pinopsida > Pinales > Pinaceae > Pseudotsuga > Pseudotsuga menziesii. Next base: position 163,359 of record LPNX010528844.1, read on the forward strand.
GGAGTGTTAAAAAAATGTAACTTTGAAAAATGTTCTATTGTATTTTTATTGTATTCCTCCTTCAGAGATGTTATTTCTCCATTCAGAGAAGTCCTTGATGTAATTGGCCATGTAAAAGTCATGAGGTAAAACCCCCGTTGTCAGTCGGGGCAATAGTACCCACAAAACTATTTTATAAATGTTAGTTTAAGTCTCCCTAGGTAGGTCAACCCTAATTAGAGAACCTAGCCGACCTAGTTAGTTATTTGAGTCACTCACATTATGAATATAAATAGATGAGGCGCCTCTCTCATTCTTACACACATTCACTCAAGTATTGCGCAAGAGAGAGAGAGAGTATACTGCAGAAGAGGAGCTTATATTCCTGTGATTAGGATTTTACATTGCACTTGGTCGAATTCTATATAGAGGAAGTTTTGTTGGGTTTTCTTCCCCATGAGGGTTTCCCAAAATAAATCTCTGTGTTCTTTTGTGTGGTTGTTCTTGTCTTTCTTTCAATGATCCTTTGCTTATGGTTATGAAGTTATGATGCTAAATGTTGTTTTTGATATTGTATAACCATTAAAATTCTAACAAGAATTCAATAAATATACACTAGTGTTGAAATTTATGTCTATTTTTGTTCATAGCACAATCATACCACACTATTTGGTGTGAGTTTAGAGAGAGCCAAAGAGAGATGTGTTCGTTTACACTAGTCCCATCATAGCGCAACTTAGGGTAGGTGTCCACATTGGATCCCTACAATTGGGTAGAAAATTACTATTGCACAACCATTCCACAAGTTCAACATATTATACAAATACATTTTCATTCAATTTTTTGTGTTAGTTAATAATGATGATTGTAATGGATTATTGTTGATCAATTTGCATGTAGATGTACTAGATTACATTCAATTAGAAAAAAATATAGAGAACTATCAAAGATTAGTGGGTTGAGTTGGTTTCATGTTGGCTATAAGGAAGCAATGAGGTACATGTTATGTCACCCTTGAAACTCAACTTGTTTTCAATAAATAAATAGGTTCCCACAAAATTATTACCAACTTTATTTTTGTTCTCGAAAAGAAAAAAAAATTATTGTATTTATAATTGTCTTCTTCTCTTACAACATGAACATGTGGCGAAATGCATTAAAATAATTAAATGCATGTGACCATTTTTATGTTTTTTTTCTAGTAAAGTAGGGAACCAAAGTCAAATCTACCTAGATGAAAATGTCATTAGAATCTCACTTCACATTATTTCTATGTATTTTGATCTCTTCTATGTCATTTGATTTTTTAATATTTAAAAAAAAAATCAATTAAAATATATATAGATTTTAACACTGAATATTTTTTCAATTGACGTGATCAATTTATAATTCTAAATACTTATTACATACTAACATTTTCATAAATAATTTGAGAAATTATTATTTGATGGAGATGACATGGTTTCCAGTCCTATATACTTATTAACACCAACATTCTCATGATAATTTGAAAAAAAAAATGAGTTGCAATGTGATTTTCAATTGACATGATTCATTCATAATTCTAAATACTTATTACATACTAACATTTTCATAAATAATCTGAGAAATTATTATTGGATGGAGATGACATGGTTTCTAGTCCTATATACTTATTAACACCAACATTCTCATGATAATTTGAAAAATAAAATAAAAAATGAGTTGCAAAAAAATTGGTTTTTATTTTATCACATTTTTCTAAACAAAAAGCAATCATATATATATATACACACACGATTCATCTTTCAATAGTAGTTTTTCTCATAGCAATTTAACTAACAAATTATCAGTGAACTTTGAGCAGATTGAAGATGTAATCCACGTTGTGGGGAGAGCAATTACTTTCAAGGATATTTTAATAGATGACCATATGGTTGAAATTTATTTTAATCCCGTTCAATATGTAAGATAAGCTCCTGTTCCTTTTTGGCTGATTGGCCTACCATTCATACCATAGAATTCAAGCCCAGAAACGAAGTCTCAAAGCATCATCACTGCATAGAGTTGTTAAGCAATGCCGTCTCCATGGTGTCGTTAAGCAATTCCACTGTGAACAGATTGGCATGGACAATAGCTCGGATCAAAATATTAAAAAAACAAATAAAACACTGGCAAGGCCAGTGATTGATGCTCGAAGTATCCAATATCGTTAAAATATTGGCATTCTCTCTCTCTATATATATGTTCACTATCAGCCACTGTTTCAATTATAGATAGATCATAGTTTCCATAACAAATGCATGCATGAAAAGCTTATACTAGAGTATGTAGTAGTAAAATTTCAATGAAACTTTAATCATCCATGCAATGTTTCCTTCCTTGTCTAATTTAAATATAGAACTCCATGCTAGGAAGCAAGAGTCAGTCCCACATCAATGCACAGCTCCGATTAAACACGAGTCCTTGTTATGGGAGTGACATGTTTTTTGGAGCAATTTTTGGAATACGTATTTACAAGACAAGCAATAGGAAGGCACACACAATTCTACGTGACAAGGAACTATCAATAGTATGATGTTAATCACCCTTGACATGCAAATCAACATAATTATAATTTGAAAATGCCATGCATGTTAGCAGTTTGCGTATCAAAGTACCAAAAGAACTTCTGAATTGAAGTTTGAATGGAGAAGGCAGTTCACGGCTCGAATATCTAGAATACTTCTGAATAGAAGTTCAATTGGAGAATATTATTGAAGCAGGAATCAAGTATTCTCTGAAACTTGATATTTGTTCTGTTAAAAAAATAGCACAAATATGAGGAATAAAACTAAGATAATTCAATGTAAAGCCATATCGAAAATTACCCCATGTCAGGAAATACTGGCCCATCGAAGCAAGTTATTCAACAACCTTCAAGAGATCAACGGTTCAACTTCCTCCAGTCCATGCATATTAAAAATGGATAAGCAGTCCACATCATTCAAGAATACTTGATGTGACCATCATTGTAGTAGCATAGAGAGAAAAATCCAAGATTGCTTACTGGACTAAAGGCCTTTCAGTTGCTCTGATAACCCAGTCAATGCAGACCAATCTTCAAGAGCATCAGCAGATGATACAAAAGCGCTTTTAGACAAGTCAAGGTTTTTCTTTGAAACTGGACATGCCACAAATCGCTCAGTAATTAGAAAAAGGAAATGCCCTAAAAGTTAATTTACATCGTAAAATAATGGATGAACATGACAAACAGTTGCATAGCATCAACTGGTAAAAAGACCGAGCAAAGGCTATCAGGGTACTACCTGCAGATATGAGTGAAGCCAAGGAAGTAGTGAAAGTTTCTGCTTTACTTTTCTGCTCAGGATCGGAGCTCACCTGAAAGGCATGCATGCAAACCAGACAAGTCAATTTTTCAAATATGTCTTGCAACAGAAACAAGCATGGAAATAAATATGCTGAAAGACAGACCTGAGATGTATAGACAAGTAAGAATGGAAAAGATGAAGTACACACTCTAAAAACTGTAAGAGGATTAAGTCAGCGTGTAAAGAGAGGTGGGAAAATCTTGCCATTATCACATGAATTAAATTTTTATATAAAGTGAAAAGCAACAGGTTTTTCAACACTTCCCACTAAACACAATAAGATCTAGAGAGCATTTGTAGTGATCAACTAGGATTAAATTAACAATATAGAATACACGTTGAAGTCTGAACTATCATACTCAAAAAAATCGATTCCCATCTACAGAAATATTATCTTTACCTTAGGAAATGCTCCAGCTACACATAACAAGCATCCATTGCATCATATACAAACATTTCCGAAATATCAAGCATCCATTGCATTTAATATATTAGTTTCATTTGTTCGCCAAGCTGTGGCCCAACAGCTAGTTAGAGCACTTGCAACTATGATGACCTAGTGTTGGCACAACCTTAAACTAACTTAGGTTCACACCACATCACACCAACCAAACCTAAGATACCGGCCCGAAAGGGTTTTAGCCCTTTCGGAAACACCTCCGGAGCAGATGAGGTCTCACCCAAGGTACCTATGGGAACTGCAGGAACTAGGTTTCCGTAATGCTCAAGGGGAGCTTTGCCATACCAACATTGATAGAACTAACTCCGACAAGTCAGAAACTGCGACAGTGACCCAGAGAAATATCCACAACATTAACCATATTCATAACAATATAATTATCCAGTACTATGTCATTCCATTCATTTATTCATCCATAGTACTTCATTCATGCATTGATAAATAACAAGGAACCATCAGCCAAACACATCATGTACAATAGACACCAAGATTTAATGTGGAAACCCAAGATGGGAAAAACACAAAAGTGCTCATTTATTATAAAGAGTCGCAACTCAAACGCTTTATGTCTGTGCACACAGCGTACAGGCATTTCTCAATACTCTATTACATCAGATCTGCTCACACAACCTGCAGATCGACCTCATATTTTGCGACTCAACTTAAATTTCAACAACATAGGTATGAACAACTTAATCTTTTTTCCAAACGGGCTAACCCCAAAAAGCCCGACCCATTACATATTTATAGGCTCTAATGGTCGTTTTTACAATCCTCGTCCACTACCCGATCTGATAAATGTAAGTGGACTAATCAACCTTTTCATTGGACTTCATTATAACGATTAGTCTTCCTCAATCTTCACCTAAAACTTTGTAATTGACCGCTTCCTTGACCATTCCGTCATGGTTTCGTTCACACTTTGACCCAAACTTCAAAACTGGTACCCAAATTAACCAAAATAGTCTCCGCGCCAGCAAGCCCCAAACACTCACATGCGGCTCGTCTCAAGCACTTCAGACTGAAAGCGTTGGTGTGTTTAACTTCGACTAAAAGTCCTGGTAGACTTTCTTCCCTTCCTCGACTCGTCGCTAGACATCTTCTTTCAGCTTGGTGACTTCTTCAATAACATCAAAACTAATGTGTTATGAACTTTGCACCTCAGCACCTGACAACATAGTGGAAAAAATCGCCGATTTTTCGGCGATGTCCCGAAAAATCGCAATTTTTTCTGGCTGCCGATTTTTCGGCCAGAAAAAATCGCAATTTTTTCAAAAATCGGACATCACGAAAAATCGGCAAACATCGGCAAAAATCGGGAAACATCGGCAAAAATCGGGAAAAATCGGGAAAAATCGGCAAATAGGGGAAAAAATTGGTAAGGAAATTTTGACCCTATTGAAGTACAAAATTTGCATTTTTTAATGCTTGCCGCGGTTTGCCGATTTTTTCGCCGATGTTGCCGAGAAGATGTTTTCTAGACCCTTGCCGATTTTTTGCCGATGCCGATTTTTTCTACTATGGCTAACAACGTTTGCTTGACTGCAACATGTACTAGACCAATGGTCCCAGATACCTATTCAGCCTCTGCTAGTAGCTCCTCGACACGATCAGTTCTTCGTTGTTGCTGGATCCTCAATTTATTAACCTGTTGTTGTAATACTTTATGCTCAACAGCTTTACTCATCTTCTCGACTAGTGGTAGAGTTTTCAGAAAACTCCACAGACTATCTAAAATTTGTTATGCTGTAGTGAGTCTTGTTGTAATATCTTGCATCTCGACATCTCGATGTTAGTTTTTTTTAAGATCTGATTAGATTATCTACGATCTTTATCCAAAAGAATAACAAGTACAACAAGATGCATAAGATATAAAAGATACACGAGACACAAAGATTTTCACCGAGGAAACCATAAAAGAGAAAACCCCAAAAACTTCCTCAAAATAGTTAGATGATCAAAAGCAGTAATAAGAAGTATTCAACAGCAATCTATCCCTACTCTGACTATCTCTCTATCTCTCATGCGAACTTGAGAGTGTGAGGTGTGTATAAATGAGAGAGAGCGCCTCCCTATTTATACCCTTTCAAGTCACTGACCAAACATAAGACTCGAGCCTACATGTCTTCTCACATAGGGCCCACTTCTCCTAGAGAGACTACAAGTACATATTACATGATGTTACATTGGGGACTATTGCCTCGACTTACAATGGAGCTTGTACCTCAAGGTTTAGACACAATTTAGACATCCCGTAAAGGGGTAACACATCTCCAATGGGGGTACAACAACATACAATGATAATATACATCAGTATATCTTCCGAAGTTGAAAATACATCAACACTCCCTCTTAACTAGGAAGGTATTCTCTCTCTACACAGTCATCAACACATTTGGTCAGGTCTTCATCGCGTCGTCATCATCACGAAGTCATAGAGTCTTCATCATAGTTGTTGCCATCATCTTCTTATAATTTGATCATCGTACCATACTATTTGTCATTAGAAATTTCTACAGAGCCAGCCCCTTTTCATATTGGATGTAGGCCTAGTCCTCTGCCAGGTCTCCATCACATCTCGAGCAAGCCTTCACATAGAAACTATCCAGGATCTTCTTTACATTGCCACGGCAATAACCTGCGTCTTCTACGTTCATCTCGTCATATCTAGATCATCTCTTCTGTCCTGCACAAGGCAAAACAACAAACAAACAAAGCATCTATGGTCGACCCACGTTCTATCAAAGAATCGCCAAGGTGCACCTCTTGTGCTTCATGACCTTATCATCTCAAATTGGGAATGCATACATCTCATATATATGTAAGGACGAATTACGACCCAACAACCTGCTACACTAGGACCTTTTACGTTCTTTTGGTCAACCTCAAGGGATAACATCTGAACAACTTGCGTCCAGGATCTTTTCCGTTCAGATAACCTTCGGGGCGTATTACGTTCGAGTATCCTGTGTACCACGCCAGGGCTCATTCTTTACACTCAGACAACCCACGGGGCGTATTACATTCGAATAACCTGCGTACCACGCCAAGACTCATTCTTTACATTCGAATAACCCGTCATAGGACTGATTACATCTGAGCAACCTGCTACACCAAGATTTTTCCCGCTTGGACAACCTGTATCAACTCTCATTTCCCACGTGAGATAATATGCTTTGTAACATATCGGGACTGATTATATCCAAGGATAACTTGCGAGCTTCGCCCGGATGTTACATCCAAGGATAACCTGCATGACTGATTACGTCTGAGCAACCTATGAGCTTCGTCGGGATGTTATGCTCAAACAACCTGTCTTTCTAGCTCAGCTAGAACACATCACTCCCTCTTTCGAGGGATCTTAATCTGGATCACACCAAGTCTTTCTTTGAAGTACTCGAACTTCCCTCTCGCAAGAGGCTTGGTCAACACATCGGCTATCTGCTCCTCTATTGCCACGTACTGGAGCTTCACTGCTCCTCTCTGCATCATATCCCGGATATAATGGAGTTTGATCTTGATGTGCTACGACTTGTCATGGAACACTGGGTTTTTAGACAGCTTCACGCAACTCTAATTGTCGCAGAAGGTACAAGTCACATCCAACTAGAGATCAAATTAGTCAGAAAGTAGCTTTCACAGCCACATTGCCTTGCAACTAGCCGAGCAAGCGACAACATACTCTGCCTCGACTGTACTCAGTGCCACACATGATTGCTTCTTACTGAACCAGGAGATCATGCCAGATCCCAAACTGAAGCAGCAACTTGAGGTGCTCTTTCTGTCAGTGGCGCTACCTGCCCAGTCCGAATCAACATAACCATGTAGGTTAATCTTTTGATTCGCATCATACTTGAGCTAATAATCCACTATACCTTTTAGGTACCTCAAAGCATGCTTTACTACTATCAGGTGAACCTATCTCGTATCCGTCAAGAACTGGCTCAGGGTGTTCACCGCAAAGCATATATATGGTCTTGTATTCGTCAGATACATCAATGAGCCAATCATCTGACGATACATCGTGGCATCGACCTTCTCGGATGAAGCATCACTCAAAAGCTTCAAGTTAGATGCCATAGGTGTGGCCATTGCCTTGCAGTCCAACATTCTGAATCTTTTCAGAATCTCCATTGCATACTTCCCTTGCCCAAGGAAGATTCCATCTGCACTCTACCACACCTCTATGCCTAAGAAGTAGTGCATCATACCTAGGTCTTTCATCTCAAACTCTATAGCAAGTCTCCACCTTGCATCTGTAATGAGTTCCTCATCGCCTGTTAGAAACAAGTCATCGACATATAGCAGAAATATCACCGGTCTTTCATCTTCCACCTTCAAGTAGAGGTTGGAATCTGTTTTACTCTTGGTAAATCCCAAGCTTATCAGGAAGCTATCCATCTTGTCGTACCATGTCCTCGGTGCTTGTTTCAATCCATACAAGGCCTTCTTTAATTTGCACACATTGGTCTTCCTGTCATGTGTCTCGAATCCCAGTGGTTGTTCCATGTACACTTCCTCCTCGACTACACCGTTCAAGAAAATTGTCTTGACATCCATCTGGTGTACTTTCCATTTCATAACTGCTGCCAAAGCAAGTATGGTCCTTATGGAAGTGTACCTCGCCACGGGTGCAAATGTCTCTTCGTAGTCTATGCCTTCTTTCTGTGAGAAGCCTCATGCTACAAACCTTGCCTTGTGTTTCTCGATGCTGCCATCTGCAGCATGCTTGATCTTGTAGATCCACTTTGAAGTCACGCCAGACTTCTTCTCCGGTCTCGGAACAACCTCCCAGACATCATTCTTCATGATCGACTGATATTCCTCGATCATCGCACCCTTCCAATCCTTCTTTTTTGTAGCCTCTCCATAGGTGGAAGGTTCTCTGTCAATGATGTCACACAGCAGGGCCACATAGCTATTGTAGGGGTTTTCCCTCTTTCTCTCTCTATGTATTCCTTTTGGAGCGCCATACCTTTTGTCATGTCCCCTCCCGTCCAAGAGGACTCGACTACGACACTGCTGCTATTGTTAGACACACCAAGCACACAGAGAGGGGGGGGTGAATCTGTGTGTGCAGTCTTTATTACTTTTTCAATTTTAACAATCAACAACTAATTCATCAATGCATTATTCTAACATTTGCATAATCATTTCATAAACATCTATCACTTCATCATTTATAAATCATAAGCATTTGAATCATGAAGTCATAACAAGAACCATAGCACAAGAGAACCCAACACCATATGATTTTGTAATATTTTTGTATTTGTTTTGGAACGGCTACAACCGTGAGGTAAAATGAGCACCGACTAATACAAAGAGCACCTACTCTTCATCCAGGACCCTGCCTGGTTTTCTTAGACACTGCTAAGAAGGCTTTGAGGTATCATAACCTCAAAAACAAGACAAGCTTGCTTTTACAATTATCGCTCACTGTCTCTACATACTCATTACACACATATATCACTGTCAAGTGCGCTCACTACCACATCATCTTTCTGTCCATGTCATCACTGTCATATTAAACATCACTACTGCTGGTCATCTACTGCTGCAACACTCTTCTGCTCATCATCATCATACTGTTCATAAACATTGCCATATGTATTTGATTTGGCCCCTGCTTGTCAATCAACACTGAACGTGTTCTATGCTCATCAACACCTGCTCTCAAGAGTCTGTTCATAGTCCTCATGCCAAGTGATCAAGGAATTTGTTCATCTAGGTCTTCTCATGTCTGCAAAGATATGTCAGTCATCAAGGGTATACTGAGTGTGCTCTGATATTATGCCAAAAGTTTGGTCACAATAAGTCTTCTCAAACACAACAACTTCACATGCATCATGCTCATATCAATGTGTAAGCATCACATGCCTTTATCACCATCGTAGCCACTGCCAATTCAATCATTTATCTTTGTCAACTGTTCTGCTCTTCACTGATCATGTCAAGTCACTGCCAAATCACTATCAAGCTGTCACTAACATAAACCACTACTTGTCACATCAATCCAATCTACTATTTCTGTCATATCATTATGCACCAAGGTCTATATGTCATCATAGGTCAACATGGTATCATAGGTCAGCAAGGTATCATCATTGTATCTTGTCACTCTACTGATTCTCTTCTGTAGTTGCATGAGTTAACTACTGTAGGACTGCTACAAATCTTCATACGTCAAAAACTTATGCCTGCTGCTCCTTCTAATCCTCAGCTCGCTGCCTCAGTGACTGTTCAAAACTCAGAGATACATCCTTCACTCCTCGGCTGCCTCAGCGAACTTCAACACTTAATGCATGGGCTGCCAATTCGGAACTGTGGAATGACTGCGGAAACCCTCAACCCAGTCAAACTTTGGCCTGTTTATTTGCTTGCAAGCTCCCTATCAAAACTCGGGTTGAGTGTGTATGTGGAAGATCCAAATCAAGTCCAAAAACCAGACTGTGTATCAACCTTGGATGTGCATTAAACGAGGACTGTTTGCATGACTGTGTTTATGCTGATAAAACCAAAAAATATCAGACCTTGCTAAGAAGGAATGTCACCAACTCACCTCCATCTGCTGTTGCACAATTCAGACTGTTTTCATATTTTTTTGGAAGACCCCAAGACAAGTCACAAGATAGGACTGTCATAAACCACCAAAAAGAAATTCGGGACTGTTTCTTGGCTTGGGCTGGTCCACAAGAATTTACCTCAGTGGCTGATCCGAAATATTAAAGGAGAAAGACCAAAAAAAAAATTTACACCCTTTCTCTGCTGCAAAAGATCAAACTGTTAAAAATTCTTTGACTGCTGCCTCCGAATTTACCTCAGTCACTTGACTGCTGCTGCAAAAAAAAAAATCAGACTATAAAAAATCTTTGACTGCTGCCTCCGATTTTGCCTCAATCACTTGACTGCTACAAAAAATCAGACTGTAAAATTTCTTTGACTGCTGCCTTCGAATTTACCTCAGTCACTTAATGAAAAGCCTCAGAGCACTTTTTAATTTTTCTATTTGCAAAATGAAATTTCGATGGGGTATTTATACTGGTTTTCCAAAATATTTTGGGGCCGACTTGTCATAAAAAAAAATATTTTATTTTTACTTTTCTTTTTGGAGCCGACTTGTTACAATAAACAATTTGTAATTTTGTTGTTATTTTGAGTTTTATTTTGTCACACAAATTTCTTCAATGGTCAAGCCTTGGGGTTTGTTGACCATACTCCATCAAGTTCACCACAAGCTTCCAAACGTAAGAGAACCATCATGTCAAAGGGTTTCTCTTCATAAGCCATGTCATCATCATCATGGGGTTGCATAGGGCTTCCCATGCTATGTGCAAGGTGCCATCATGGGCTTCATCATCAAGCCAATGTGTGTGTGGGTGCCTTTATCTTTCTTTTGCCCTAGAGCCATTCCCAAGGGTTCCAAGACCCCAAATGCCCACATCATCTTCATTTCTTCAAGACAATTAAACCATCTAGTGTGTGGGTGAAAAGGCTTCTTTAAGGCCTTCTTTATCACACAGGAGGCATCATGAGCTTTTTCAACCACCTTAACCACACCAAGAGACCCCAAAGGGTCAAGATTTATCATGACATCACCTGTGGGGTTGCCAAACCTTCTCCTTGGGTACCATGACACCATTAGAGCATGAGTGACCACAAAATGAGTCATTAATGCTTCTCCAACCCATCTAGGGTTTCTTCATCATCTGCAAAAGCTTCAGGACCATCTCCAGGGTATTCAACACCATCAGCAGGGTCTTCAACATCTTCAGCAAGGTGGTGGCATCAAGATCCATTCTTGTGGGTACAAGGACCTTGTCAACTGGGTACAAGGTGCTTCAAGGCACAAACCCAATCTGTAAGGAGTCCAAGGCACTGCAGGTGGGACTTGGTGGCATCAATGATACCCTGTGGGGTCACTACAAGTCCATGTTGGCATCAATGACAATTTCATCAACAACTATCATTTAAGCGGGGAAACTAGCCCCGTGAACATGGTAATAAAATGAATTGAACATAAAACATTCACAGATGCATAACACACGCATTTCTACAGCGGAAGAAATTCATCCATTCAAGCATTCAACATGTTCATATAATTCATTAAAAAAAACACAGTTGCAGAGGTTAAAGACACAAGAATACTTATCTTGAAAAAAAGTTGTCCCGCAACCAGCTATGTCGTTGCAATGTCCCACCCAACCATAGGCCAGTGTGCTCATCAATCTCTCAGCACCACTGCCACCCTCGAGCTGAGCATGATTTCCACAAGGAATAAGGGAACAACAGACTTACACACAGCAAGACATACATCCACAGTCAAGCCAACACACAGTTGGGTTTCACAGACTGTTAAAGCAACAAGCCAACCACATAGGGGTTCCTTGGACTTACTCAACCAAGCCACAAGCACATCCAAACACAGTCAACCATCTAACAGATGGGTTCCTTGGACTTACTCAGCCAAGCCAACACCAGGATGAACTTCACAGCGAAATACAAGTTCTGGGTATGGACAAAAACATCCTGGGAGCCAAAATCGGAAATGGCAATTGGGGAAAAACAACCCAGGTGAGCAAATCATTTTAGGAAACGATTAATGGCTTCACAGAGGAAAAAATGACCTCTACAAACCCCCAATTGTTGAATAATTGTAACTTTGAAGAATATTCTAAATATATTTTTTAGTGGTCCTCGATGCTCCTATCGGGAGAATCACTTGTATTTCTTTGTACCCCGATGTTCCTATCGGGAGAATTACTAAAAGTCATGAGGAAGTCCCCTCTGTTGTAAGTCGGGTCATTAGTACCCTAGTTATGGTTACTCGAGCCTACATAACTGAGTTAAGATTACTCGAGCCTACATAACTAAGTCAAATATTAAGTGAACGAAAGAATATAAATAGAGGTGAGGTGCTTCTCATTTGAAAACAGTCACACTCACTTGTGTAGCACATAAGAGAGAGAGAGAGAGCTGTAGTTGGAGAAGGAGTATCAATTTTTTGGGTTTTACCTTTTATCTTTTGGGGCATCTATATTGAGGAAGCTTTTGCTGGGTTTTTCCCTTTGTTAGAATAATCAAACCCATAGTATTACCCACTTAGACATTAATTCATTTATTTTTGTCTTATTTGCCTAGTACATGAGTCCCACCATGTGCAAGTTGCTAATTGCCTATCCATAGAGGTCAAACTTGCCATCTTTGACTCATGTAGCGCTTGGGAAAGCCTTAGGAATCAAATCTGCTTTATTCCTAGCCTCCTAGGCGCCCTTCTGCTTTTTCTGCTTTATTGACTGCTTTTTCAGTGTTTTAAGGCACATAGGAAAGCAAGACTAGGTGAGGTGAACTTGTTTTCTTGCCCTTTCATCCTCCACTCTTTCCTCCATGCAAAAGCATGTATGAGCTGCCATTCCACCACTCATTAGCTTGCCCATGCGCCCTTGCCAATTTGTGAGCCTCATGACAGATTTGGGATCAGCTTTTTACACCTATGGGGGTTTTGCCTATTTTGGGTAAGCCTGCTTTAGGCCTAGTTTTGGATGCCTCCTTATGCATTCGACCTATTGATGTATTCTATATATTCAGCAACCTATGATATTACAGGGTTGGCTATTGTACACTGAGTTAATATAATTTTGTGTTACAGCTCCATTTTCAGTCTCCATTGTTGACAATTTTGCATGATCAATTGTAATTTGTTGTGAGTGAAATTAATCTATTGCTGGTCAGAATTTCTACACCCTTTAGGGTTTTCCCAAGATAAATCTGTGTTGTTCTTGTGATACTGTTTCTTTCATTGATCCTGTCTATACGCTTTTGTTATGAAATTGAAATTAAATGCTGATAATCTAGCTTAGCATATGGAATCTTAACATGGTATCAAAGCTAACCTAAATAGGACAACTTTCACAAGGTGAAATTAGGGTTTCGAAAAAAAAATTGATTTTTGGAAAACTACTTGCATAGAAAGTTGCGCCCTCCCAAAGCACATCTATTGAGCCTGGAATTGAGATTTTTGGGTGTGAGTCTCCGTGAAAGTCAAACCCTAGTTTGACCGCTGCACCATAAAATTGCAGAACCAGAAAACTGCTGGACGCTGCAGTGCTGAATCTCGTAAGTCAGATTTGAAAGGTGAAGACCTAAGATCTCCAGAAATCAAGTACACCAACCAACTCGCCTCAGTCAAGCGCATCTCCTAGTAAGTTTAGTTTCTCATTCCACAGAATCTCAATTTTTTGTGGTTCCCTGACAAGATGGCCCCAACCACTAAGCTTGAGGACAAACTGGAAGTCATAGAAAATTTCCGAGCATGGAAATACAGGATTGGCCTCATTCTCTAAGAGCCTCATTCTCCAAGAGAATGATCTTGATAAGCATATCAAAGATGAAGTTGCAGATCCTGAAGAAACTAAAGCTAAGGAGAAGCACAAGAAGGATATGATTAGGGCACAAAGGATTATTGTTGACTTTATCAAGGATCACTTGATCCCTCAAGTGTCATCCAAGAAGACTCCAAAAGAAATGTATGATGCCCTATCAAGAATGTATGAAGGAAGAAACATCAACAGAAAGATGAATCTAAGAGATCAACTGAAGAGCACCAAGATGAGTCATGGAGAATCCATCCAGGACTATTTTACAAGAGTCTCCCAGATCAAAGAACAGATAGAAGCCATTGGAGACAAACTTGATGAAGATGAGTTATTTATGACTGCTCTCAATGGTCTCACTAGACCTTGGGAGTCATTCATCCAAATGATGTGTGCCAGAAAGGAAAGCATGAAGTTTGACATTGTTTGGGAAGATTGTATTCAAGAAGAGACTAGAGTAGTAAACAGAGAAGCCCTTCTGAAGGAAGATGATCAAGCTCTAGCCACTCATACCAAAAGAAGAAGTCAACCCAACTTCAAGAAGGGAAATCACCAGGAGCATCAACCTCCCGGAAGGTTCCAAAGATCAAGAGAAAGTCTATCAAACAAGGACTACTCTAGCTTTCAATGTTTCCATTGTGATAACATAGGACATGTTACCGCCTAATACGCACTTTAAAACATGGAAAGTCTTCAACCACTGTGTGCGTCCTTGGGGGCAAGTGAGAGCTGGGGACCACTGTCACCACAGTCCACAACTCCTCCGTTTAGGCTTAATCCCAACAAAGCTAAGGGGGGTAGTCCCTAAGGAATGCTAAGTTCCTAGATTTATTAACAAATTCGTTAAAGGGATTAATTATTAAGGTTTATTAAATTATTAAAACAGTGCCTTAGATAAAGAATGGAGTCGATATATTACAAGCTAAGATTAGCCACAGTTATTTACGCAAGATCCGCAAGATTATAATTACTTACAAAAAATATACAATTGCTAAAGAAAGATATATAATATACACGTATAAAGCAAAGGGAAATGTATACACCACAGCACAAGATATTCACTTAATGCCTTAATACAAACCACAATGTAAATGCCAAGATGAGATATTCAGATATGCAAGATTTACAAGAGCTGGAAATAAATACTTGCAATCAAAGTGAAATGTTGGAGTGAAACAATCCCTACAGGAATATCCTGTTAGTGAAACGTCTTGCAATGTCTCTTGGTTGATTTTAATAGATTTTAAGGGGTGCCTTAAATATTTGATTAATGTCTTGGAACCAAAGAATGTGTCTACCTCGACCACATATCCTCTTACACCAAAGATGGAGTGCTGCTGTGCTCAAAACAGTGGAAACCAGTCCACCTGTAGCTCGCAGATCAAACACCCAGTGCCGAGGCGCTCATCAAGTGGGACATGAACGCCATGAGACCCCCCTCGATCTCTCACCCCCAGTAGCTTCCAACAGTCAACAGTTTTTAATTGGTTCAGACAATATTATGGTGGATGCCTATTACTAAAATCTCTTCCACTCCTTGTCGTATCTCGTGAGCACTCCGCAGAGTGATAACCGAGTAGAGGATCAGGGGCTAGAGAAGTTGTTGGTTTATATTAGAGGGTTACTTTTAGATCTTGTTACTGTTGAGCATGCAAAGTTTATTTTAGAACAATCAACAGGGTCAACAAAGCGGTATCCCTTATGGGAGATGCTGGTACTTGAACCCTGGACTGAAAAAAGTAAATGTGTGAAAGATTTGTAGCAGAAAGTAAGTTATCTAGTTAAACTAAGCCCCCAAATCCTTCTGCTTTTCATACCCTTTGGTCCGAGTTCCCCGAAGGGAGATAACGGAGGGCAAAGGATACACCGAAAGACTTGAGTTGTATGTATTAATCTTGCACATTGATCTAGGAACAAAGAATCAATCTCACCAAAGAATAATCAACAAATAACTCATGAAATGGTGTAATCGGTCTACAGGAATAGTAGCCGCTCTGTATTCACATAAAGAATGAATGGTTACAATAACAATGTCAAGCAATAGCTTGAATGAGTGAGGAATCTGAATACCTAAGGAGGTCATTCGAAATCAATGAGTGAGTCTAGCTTAACTGACTATAAGCCATTGGTTCACACTCAGTTAACCACTTGACCAAAACCCTAATTGACTCACCAAACCCTAACTGAAATCGGAGTGCAATAAATGACTGAATCTCAACTGAAATAGATCAAACACATGTCATAGCAAGCCAACCATCAAGTGCTAGTGCTTCAATGACTTCAATGAACCCCGATGAGGTTAACTGAAGCTGAACTGATCATCAGAAGTTGGTGGAGGCGCCCCTGTTGACTCCAGATCATTAAATAATAATAAATAATCATTAAATAATATATTTAATGAGAGGAGGCGCCTTAACTGACTGGTTGAACTGATTGTAACCACCAGTTAGAAATTAGGTGCATTAATATCACTCAAATCACCCCCAGAGTGCTCTAGTTAGCCTCCTTGACTGTAGGTAGGCGTGGGTGTGACTGGATGATGTCAATTAATGCTTCACTGATGTCAATTAATGCCAATTATACTTAGGATAGTGGTTTAACTAGGCCAATTTGACCAAAAAGAGTGTGTATGGTGGTAAATGTCTCCAACACCCCCCTTAAGCTATACTCAGGAGGAGTTAGAAAACACAAATGCATAAAAATGCTAGGGCCCTGGCAGCTAAGGCCATAGGTCACCCTGTACAATGTTGAGACTGAAACAATGCTCAAAACAAACTAAGTGAGGAAAAGAGGGAAAACCCAGTGGGAAACCCCCCCCTCAAGCTGAACACTGAAAGTAGTCTGAATCACCCTAATGAACTCACCCCCAACAATGAACGGAGGTAAGTGAACTTCTTTTCTGAAAAGCTCTTGGTGAAGATGTCTGCAATCTGCTCATCAGTTGGGCAATATTGCAAAATGATGGTCCTGTCATGCACTAGCCCCCTTATGTAGTGCATGTGAATCTCTACATGCTTGGTCCTCTGCCTGGTAACTGGATCCGTGGATATCTTAATAGCACTCTGGTTGTCACAAAAGAGGACAGTGGACAAAGTACTACCAAGATCAAACTCTGAAAGAATGCCTTGCAACCAAACTGCTTGGTGCAAGCATTCACCGCTCCTCGATACTCGGCCTCTGCTGAAGATAGTGCTATGGCAGCCTACTTTTTGCTTGACCAGCAAATGGGGCCACCACCAAACATGAATACATATCTGAAAGTTGACTTCCGATCAATAGAATCACCCGCCCAATTGGAATCTGTGTATTCAACCAACTCTAGCTCGGAGTCTGCAGCATAGTGAATGCCGTAGGTCTTGGTTCCCTGAATATACTGGAGGATCCTCTTGGCTGCCTTCCAATGAAGATCATGAGGCTGTTGCATGTATCTTGATACAACATTCACGGCATAACAAATATCAGGCCTAGAATGTGTCAAGTACAACAAGCTACCAATCAACTGTCGATAGATAGTGTAGTCCATGGGAGGTGTGTGTTTTCCTTTTTCAAGGCTAATCCCTGAAAGGAAAGGGAATGGTGCAGGCCTACATTCAGCCATGTTAAACTTGACTAACAGGTCTGAAGTGTATTTGGATTGAGTGACCATAATCCCATCAGAAATTTGCTCGATTTCGAGCCCCAAAAATTGTTTTAGAAGCCCCAAATCACTCATTTCAAAGGCATTGTGGAGAGCAGTTTTGATGGCTGAAATGGAGGCAACTGTGCTACCTGTGATCAGTAAGTCATCAACATATAAAACAATGATAATTAGATGACCATCATGCTGCTGTAAATACACATTTGGATCTGATCTACATCTCTGAAAGTTTTGCGAGAGAAGAAAGGCATCCATCTTGGAATACCACTCTCTTGGGGTCTGTTTTAACCCGTATAGTGACTTCTTTAGCTTGTAAACCAAAGATGGATCAGTGATGTAGCCCTCAGGCTGCTTCATGTATATCTCCTCATGAAGATCTCCATGCAGAAAGGCTGACTTAACATCCATGTGATGCACCTCCTAGTGCTTGGATGCTGAAATTGCCAAAACAAGGTGGATGGAGTCCATTTTGCAACCGGTGCAAAGGTCTCATGATAGTCCACTCCTTGGACCTGAGAGAAACCTTTTGCTACCAGCCTTGCCTTATATTTGCAGACGCTTCCATCAGCAACAACCTTTGTCCGAAACACCCACTTGCATTGAACCAATTTCCTTCCCGGAGGAAGAGAAACTAGCTCCCAAGTAGTGTTTTTCTGAAGAGAATGCATCTCTTCATCCATGGCAACTTGCCATCTCGGATCATTCCGAGCATGGTGGTAGAATTTTGGATCTGAACTAATCATCAAATAGCAAGTTTCGGACAGCAAATTATCAAAACAAGAGAGCGCAATACCTGCTCCTTGGAAATCAGACCGGGTTCTCCTTGGATCATCCGTATTTCCAATGTTGTCTCCTGCGGAGGAGAGTGTCTGTTGGGCCCATGTAGGAAGATGATTTTGCACTTCAGGTTCTGATTCAGCATCTGAT
This sequence comes from Pseudotsuga menziesii, assembly GCA_001517045.1. Lineage (NCBI taxonomy): Eukaryota > Viridiplantae > Streptophyta > Pinopsida > Pinales > Pinaceae > Pseudotsuga > Pseudotsuga menziesii. The sequence continues at coordinate 182,085 of LPNX010528844.1, forward strand.
GATTGTTGCACACTGATATAAAAAATCAAAGGATCCAAATCAGGGTCATCACCCCCAATTTCATCATCCAAATATTCAATAGAATAGGAAGGAAATTCAGCAGTTTTCTCTTTCACTAGTTCCATCTCTTGAATAGGCTCATCGAACTTGACACTTCTCTCGATGATGATCTGTTTGGTCTTGATATCCAGTAGTTTGAATCCTTTAGATTCATCAGGATACCCAATAAACAGATATTCTATGCTTTGCGGTCGCAAAGCCCTTCTTTTATCAAGCAGAATCCGGGCCCATGCAGTGGACCCAAACACCCGTAGGTTCGACACATTCGGCTTGTGTTCGAAGTATGCTTCGAAAGGAGTCTTTCCTTTCATGGATGAGTGTGGCACCCTGTTCTGAACGTATGCTGTAGCATGCATGGCTTCAGCCCACAAATTTGCAGCAAGCTTCTTTGACTCCAACATACAGGTGGTCATCTCCTTGAGAGACCGGTTCTTCCTTTCCGCTACTCCGTTCTGCTGGGGAGTGTAGGGAATTGAATGCTGGACCTAAATACCACTTTGGGAGCATATGTATAGCAACTCATTACTGACATACTCCCCTCCATTATCAGATCTCAAGATTTTGATCTTAAGCCCAGAGGCATTTTCGATCAAGGCCTTCAATTCAGAAAATTTTTCACATACTTCTGATTTCTTTTTGAGAAAGAAAACCCATGTATACCTTGAAAAATCATCAATAAAAGTAAGGAGGTACCTTGATCCATTCATGGATGTGACAGGCATCGGACAGCTGATATCAGAATGTATCAGCCCCAATATGCTTGTAGCTCGGTTTGCCTTCCCTCGATCGAACTTGTGCTCAAGGTGTTTTCCAATCACACAGCCCTTGCAAATTTCTGTGGTTGCCTTGATGACCGAGAGGCCTTCAACCATGGAGTTTTTCTGTAATTGCTACAAATATTTGAAATTAAGATGGCCAAACCTCTCATGCCACAGCCTACTAACCTCATTTCCATGAGTTAGCAGAGCAGTGGGCTTTGCATTCGCAACAAAGTGAGAGAACTCATAGGCTTTTGCATGATGATTTGCAAGGCCTTTTGCAATGAGTTTCCCGGATGCAATTTCTGTTATCTCAACATCATTTGGGCTGAAAGAGACTCTCTTAGGCATTCCTGTATGTGTCATCTGATAGACACTAAGGAGATTTGCTGCTAGAGACGGTATATACAAAACATTAAGAAAAAACCATTTTCAAGATCTACAGTACCTTGTCCTTCAGAAATGATGGTGGAGTCATCTCCCATGTGGATGGGGATGGATTTGCCAGTCTCCAAGGATGAAAATGAGTCTTTTTCAGCCATCATGTGATTCGAAGCTCCAGAGTCAATCAACAGTGCTTTGGACTTTGAAGTGCTTGCCATGAGGGCATGACCTTTCTCATGCTGTGGTTCCCAATATTGGTGATCTCTCCTCCGAAAGCTCTCCGGAAGATTGATGTGATTCCTCTCAAGGAGAGAGGTTGCTTCATCAAGCATTTTCTTCATGCAGGCATGTTCAGGGTGAAAACCCTTCCCGCAGTAAGAACACTTGACTTTTTCTTTCCCATTGTGCCCTTTTCCTTTGTTCTTCCTTGAGCCGGAAGATTCATCATGCTACTGGTTTTCAACTCCAGGCTTGGGAGCATCAAATTTAGTTTTCTGATTTTTCTGCTGCTTTCCTTTACCCTTCATATCTTTGGGCCCCGAGACATGGAGGGCTTGATCACGGGAAGATCGGATGATCCCCATCTGGACAAGCTTGTCATATTCATTTGTTAGGGACTCAATGAAGGCATCTTCCATCCAGGGGTTGTGAGCTTCCCCGCACGGAATGTAGAAACAAAAATTGAATAATCAGCCCCAGGTTTGGAGAGTATGGAAAGGATGAGCTGATCATCCTCCTTCTCCACATTGCATTGCTCCAATAGTAAAATAGTATGCTTGAATTTTGTAAAGAAATCATTCAGAGTCTCGAAATTGGAAGGTTGGAGAGACATGAGTTCATTTTCGAGTTGGTAAACCCTCAAGTCATCATGCTTTCTGTATAGAGATTCCAATTTGTCGCATATTTTTTTCGGTGTCTTCAAATCCATAAGATGGAAGGGAAGGTCTCGAGAAATAGAAAGGCACAAGAAACCGAAGGCTTCATCCTTCTTGTTCAAGAATCTTGATTTTTCTATGGCGGATCCAGACTCAACTTCAGTGTCCATGGTGACTCTAAAAAGTCCTTTGGAGCGCAGCTGAATCTCCATATCACTTTTCCATGAGTGGAAATTGTATGGAGTCAAGAGATCTGCTAAGGAGGCCATCTGGATGTGCTGGAGCGAATGCTTCACCTATAGAAACCTGAAAATCAAAACAGAAAGGGCAAAATAAGGTCGGACAGCCTGCACATTCTAGGCTTTCATCACACCCAGCATAGTCAATCAAGCAAGCTTGATCAACAAGTTCTTTACTTGGGATATTGAGTGGTAAGCCTTGGCTTCTAGTGCAGTGCTGGATTTTTGAGCTATTGCTCACTTTTCATGGAGAAATCTGTCAAAAAGCTTGTTTTTGAGAGATAGATCTTCGTCCCGCCGTAAGCTCTGACACCATATTAATCTTGCACATTGATCTAGGAACAAAGAATCAATCTCATCAAAGAATAATCAACAAACAACTCATGAAATGGTGTAATCGATCTACAGGAATAGTAGCCGCTCTGTATTCACATAAAGAATGAATGGCTACAATAACAATGTCAAGCAATAGCTTGAATGAGTGAGGAATTCGAATACCTAAGGAGGTCATTCGAAATCAATGAGTGAGTCTAGCTTAACTGACTGTAAGCCATTGGTTCACACTCAGTTAACCACTTAACCAAAACCCTAATTGACTCACCAAACCCTAACTGAAGTCGGAGTGCAATAAATGACTGAATCTCAACTGAAAGAGATCAAACACGTCATAGCAAGCCAACCATCAAGTGCTAGTGCTTCAATGACTTCAATGAACCCCGATGAGGTTAACTGAAGCTAAACTGATCATCAGAAGTTGGTGGAGGCGCCCCTGTTGACTCCAGATCATTAAATAATAATAAATAATCATTAAATAATATATTTAATGAGAGGAGGCGCTTTAATTGACTGGTTGAATTGATTGTAACCACCAGTTAGCAATTAGGTGCATTAATATCACTCAAATCACCCCCGAAGTGCTCTAGTTAGCCTCCTTGATTGTAAGAGAAGGCTAAGTTAGCCTCCTTGACTGTAGGTAGACGTGGGTGTGACTGGATGATGTCAATTAATGCTCCACTGATGTCAATTAATGTCAATTATACTTAGGATAGTGGTTTAACTAGGCCAATTTGACCAAAAAGAGTGTGTATGGTGGTAAATGTCTCCAACAATATGATTACTCTTATACAATTAAAACAAATGCTTATGATTGAAATAGATAAAACTTTGAGAAAGTAAAGCAAGCTAATAAGCAAGTACTACTCTAACCTCACAACAATCCCCAAAAGGGAAGATGGGTGAACTTGAAAAGTAAAAGCTAAGCTATATTAGATTGTTACGTTATGTTATGCTATGTTATGATTTACAATGAAATAAAAACCAGCAACTAAACACCTACAGGGAAAACAGCTTCATCTTCTAAAGATAAAACAAAAAGTTTCATCTTTACATCCTCATGGTCATGTGCCATACACCACTTTGCAATGCAACAGTTGAACTTTGAGATGTGAGACTTAACATTTGTGGAACTATCACCCTGAAAAGAAGGCAACTTATCTATAGCCCTTTCTGGAACATCATGAGGGTAACCAACAACGTTAGAAAAATCACATGGTTTATAAAAATCCATTATGAGGTTGGCTTACTTGGATAAACAATAAATAAATAAATATTAGAAATTCCCCTCTTCTCCAAGAATTGTAAAGAGTCTACAAGGAGTAAGTTTGTTTAACTTCCTCTAAAAGCCTTTTCAGGATTTGAGTGGGAGCCAAGCAAACCAAAGGGATCTAGGTAGAATCAGTGTTACCAACATCGGCGATAAATCGGCCGATTTCCGAGAAATCGTGATTTTTTCGCCGCGTCGAGGTTTGCCTAAAAAATTGCCCAAAAAATCGCCGCCGATTTTTTCCGAGAAATCGCCGATTTTTTTCGAGAAATCGCCGATTTTTTGCCAAGAAATCGCCCCGAGAAATCGCGAGTCAACGGAAAAAATCGCCGTGCGCGGACAGGGCCGGAAAAAGTCATCTTTAAGTTGGTTTTTTTCATTTTTTTTTCTCATTTTGACTCAAACAGTCCACTAGGAGGTGAGCTAAGAGTCTGAGAGGGCAAGTGAAGAGAGTTTTAAGAGACCAACAACAAATTTAGGCAACATTTTCTTTGCCATCAAGCATCAAATTGAAGATTGGATCTTGCCATTTGGGGTTTTTTCCACAATTATCACAGCTGAAGGTAAGTAAAAAATTTGCCCATCATTTCTCACTTTTCCAGGAGGGATTGTTGTTGATTTACTTTGCCATGTAATTCTCTATCTTCAAAAACGATTTTTATAGGGTCTTAAGCTTTTTTTTTCAACTGTTATGTAATTTTTTGTTGCTTGCATGCCAAAAAACGTTTTGGCATTTTTTATCTTGCCCTAGATTCCTTATAAATCCTCATAAAAATGTCTATGTATTTTTCCTCATCAAATTAATGGTTGAATGCTCAATATTTCTTGGAATTCTTCTTGTGTTTTAAACTTTTACATGTTCATTAATCACATATGCTAAAAAAGTTTTTTTTCTTGCCTTGGGTTCAAACTTCAAGTTCAAAGTATCAAGATTCAAGCTTCATTTTGTCCATAATAACTCCATATACAAGATGCCAAAGGCTTTGGATCCATTTTGGGAGTGGGGCTCTCCTATTGACCCGGTCAATCGACAAATTCTCACTTGCAATCTATGTGGGAAAAGAATGACAGGAGGGATAAGTAGGCTGAAATACCACCTTGCACAAAAAGCAGGGCATGATGTGGGTCCTTGCAAAGAAACAACTCCGGAAATCATTGCTAAGGCCACACAAGCGATTGAGGGCACTGGGCTAAGGAAACAATACAAGGAAGCTGTGAGGAATCAACTTGCTTCAAGATCCGGGTCCGCAGCAGGAGTAGGGGCTAGTGGGACAAGCCCAGATACCGATACCCACTCCACACAGCAGTCCACATCGCCTTTCATGGTATCTTCAAGATGCAACCCTGGTGGACAACCTTCTATAAGGTCCATGATGAAAGTAAAGGAAAAAGCAGACGCACACAAACTTATTGGTCGATGCTTGTTATGGAATGCTATTCCATTTAACTTTGCAAAGAACCCATTTTATGTGTCCATGTTTGAGGCGGCTGCTATAGTTGGAGCGGGGTTCAAGCCCCCTAGTTATGAGGAGTTGAGAGGGCCCATCCTTCAGGATGAAAAGGCTGATTGCACTCGCAGATTGGAGGAGCTTCAAAGATCATGGGACTAAACAAGATCCAGTGTGATGTCGGATGGTTGGACCGATATGAGGGGTAGGACACTTCTCAACTTCTTGGTTCATTGCCCTAGGGGGACTATGTTCATGAGATCTGTGGATGCATCTGCACATGTCAAAGATGCGGTTTTACTATGTGTCTTGTTGGATGAGTTCATCCAAGAGATTGGGCCACAGCATGTTGTCCAAGTGATAACGGACAACGCTGCGAACTATGTGGCTGCTGGTAGGATGCTCATGGCCAGGTATCCTACACTATTCTAGACTCCTTGTGCCGCCCATTGCGTTGATTTGATCTTAGAGGATTTAGGCAAGATTGATTGGATCAAGGATACTATTGATTCAGCACGGAGCATCACAAAATTCATATATAACCATGCAGCAGTGCTTAGCTTGATGAGAAAGTTCACAGGTGACAAAGAGTTGGTGCGTCCTGCCATCACACGCTTTGCCACTAGCTTTATTTCTCTTCAATCACTCTTGAATTCTATGTGGGACTTGCAGGCGATGTTCTTTTCACCAGAATGGCGTGCTTTATCATTTAGCACTAGACCAGAGGGGCAAGCCACATTCAGGCTAGTTGCATATGATGAGAGTTTTTGGGGTGCGGTGAAGGAGGTGTGCACCATCACCGAACCTTTGGTAAGGGTTCTCCGCTTGGTTGATGGAGAGAAGCCCGCGATGGGCTACCTATATGAGGCCATGGATAGGGCCAAAGAATCCATCCGTGCTTATTATGAGGGCAAGGGAGATCAGGGGCAGGAGAGACAACATACGATATGGGCGGTGATTGATGCACGATGGAACCACACACTCCATCGCCCCATTCATGCTGCAGGGCTATACCTCAACCCTTCGTATGCTTAATCCTATGGCTTTAGATTTGATGGAGAGGTTATGTCTGGATTCCATGAGTGTGTCCAAAGGATGGTACTTGATGCAGCTGAACGTACACAGCTTTCCCAAGAGTTGGAAATGTATAAGAGAGCTACAGGATTATTTGGGTTTGATATAGCAATAAATGATAGGACCAACCTG
>LPNX010528844.1:200127-215824 GCA_001517045.1 Pseudotsuga menziesii
GCGGACAACAACCTGCAAGCTACAGGAGGACTAGTTTTCGCTATTTTGAGCACAGTAGCACTCCATCTTTGGTTTAAGAGGATATGTGGTCGGGGTAGACACATCCCTTGGTTCCAAGACATTAATCGAATATTTAAGGCACCCCTTAAAATCTATTAAAATCAACCAAGAGACATTGCAAAACGTTTCACCATCAGGATACTCCAGCAGGGATTGTTTCACTCTAGCATTTCACTTTGATTTCAAGTATTTATTTCCAGCTCTTGCAATCTCATGTGTTGAATGTTTAAGTAATTGTAAATCTTGCATATCTGAATATCTCATCTTGGCATTTACATTGTGATTTGTATTAAGGCATTAAGTGAATATCTTGTGATGTGGTGTATACATTTCCCTTTGCTTTATACGTGTATATTGTATATCTTTCTTTAGCAATTGTATATCTTTTGTAAGTAATTATAATCTTGTGGATCTTGCTTAGTTAACTGTGGTTAATCTTAGCTTGTAATATATCAACTCCATTCTTTATCTAAGGCACTGGTCTAATAATTTAATAAACCTTAATAATTAATCCCTTTAACTAATTTGTTAATAAATCTACGAACTTAGCATTCCTTAGGGACTACCCCCCTTGGCTCTGTTGGGATTAAGCCTAAACGAAGGAGTTGTGGACTGTGGTGACAGTGGTCCCTAGCTCTCACTTGCCCCCAAGGACGCACACAGTGGTTGGAGACTTTCCATGTTCTAAAGTGCGTATTAGGTGGCAACAAGGTGTAAAACACTACCCCCTAGACCCACCAAGAGCTTTATTCATGTTTATTTTGCCATGTTGAGTGGGATCCCCTCTCCTAGGGCGATTTTGTCCAATGATGTGTTATATTATTATATTGATCCATGTACTTTATGTTGAGCTCATCTCAACCATTGATTAGAACATTTTGATCTTTTAATCGTAGCCATCCATTCAAAAGGTGGTTAGGATTTCAGTATCTCTCCATCCTATTTAAAGGAGAGAGCTTCTCATTGTAAAGTGGTATTTGGCTCTTGGAATCTTGATAATAGAAAAACTCTTTTGTGGAAATTATTGGGTTTCCTCTGCATCTGTTGTTCTTCGATGGTGACTGGAAAGTCTATTGCATCCTAGCATTTGAGTATTTGTGGTGAGATCTATATTTTTGTGGAAACTTTGTCTTTGTCTACATGAGGGCGACTTCACTTGGGTGTTTTTGCAGGGCTTCCTCAACTCGCTTGTTTGACATCGCTTGTATCAGGGGGTTATCATTAGTATCATTGTGATCTATGGTTTCATCTTGTTATTTCTTCTATAGAATTTGTTTGTTTCTCTTGATGCATCAAATTTAATATTGTTGACGTTTGTTGTGCAGGAAGGAGGGCGCATTGGCTTCCTTGGGCAAATTGATTTGCATAGAATACTCATCCAAATCTTCTCAAATTGATCGGGAAGGCATAGATCATCATCATCAAGGCATCTACAAGGTTATCCAGTTAAGATCCACAGGTTAGTTCTTCTTTTCTTGGTTCCAATCCATTGGCATCATTATTTTATTGTCAAAACCCTCACATAAAATAATCAAAAAATTTTACAGATCAAACCGCTTGATCAATTGGCAAACCATTTATGGGTATTGTAGATCGGGTCAAACCCAAAGTGAGTTCTCCTAGGCGTCATGCTTGGGTGACTCCACAAGGCCCAAACTCCAAGGCAATAATCCATCGAACCCTAGCGCATTCCTCACTTGGCCATTTTTTCCTGAGTTTTGATCTTATCTCGGAGGCTTGGGCACTTTGATACTTTCATACCTTTCATCAAGTCTAGCCATTGGTACTAGATAGCCCCAATCTTGTCCTTAACCCCCCTACATTGGACATGATTCCCAAGGCAGTGGATATTTTCATCATTTGCTAGTATCTTGATCCTAGATCTAGTAGTAAACCTCATAAGTCACTTGTATTCCAACCTTGGATCGATTTCACATCTCATAATATTCTTGATCCAGGCCATAACTCATCTTGCGACTTCATCCATAGATCTAGGTTTTACTTCACCTTACACCTTACTTATTTCATCTTCCATTGATTTGATCTGGTGTCTTGGTTTGACCTCTCCTGTCGGGAGTAGGTCCAGGTCTCCCCCATTGTTGTCTTGGGATAAGATAACATCAAGTGAAGATTGCCTCGATTGGTGTGGCAACCATCCATTTGGGAATCAAGGCTATCTTGGTTCACCTCTTTGGTTGCCCATTCCCTCTACCGTCCATATTGGATCCATCTCTTAGGGGAAACTATAAGTCTGGTGATAACATTTTGGCGTTGTTGTCAAGGAGGTAGAGGCTTACCTTCAGTGTCTGCGAGTGTCTGTGTGTTAGGTCATATCTTATTGCATCCATTTATTTTGCATTGGTGGTTGCATTTTTAATTCCATAGTTTTATCAATCACCTTCTTAATTTACTCATCTTACCTTTCCTACGACATATCTCTTTTCGGTGAATTACTTGTGTGGTTCCCCTGGCGACTCCACCCCGGGACTCTACTGAGGACCGTACCCAAATGGAGCAACCGAGTCTGGTTGATCTCTCAATAATCGAATTCGACTATCATGTTGGATGATGAATAAGAATAATATATATTAGATGATGAATATTACAAAGATGTCTTGACCTTAAATATGGCTTGGACATTCATGATAAGGAGACACCTCCTTTCATACTAACCTAACTTATAAATTATTTAATTATTTTCTTATTTATGTTCGTTACATTGCCACTCCCTTTAAAGGAGTTTTGTGCTCAAAGCTTGAATATTTTCCTAATGTCGTCTTTTATTCTAGCTCTATGTCGCACTGATGACTTGAGAGGTGCGATTTTGATTACAACCATTGCCTCATTTTGATTATTATGTCTTGGTATTTGCAATAAGTATAAACTTGGTGAAGTTTTGTTTACGCTTTTCCTACTTGTGTGATTTCTTCTTTTAACTATGTTTGTCGTCATTTGAACATGCTCAACATACATTACGACCTTAACTATTTTCATGTTGTTACCCCCAACATATTTTGTGTCAATTCCCTTGAAGGGGCTCCTTGTGCTTATAATGCTCATAAGAACACCGATCTTATCTTGTGTTTGATAGATATTATAGTTGCTTCCCTTGATGTTCTTTATAGTCGTCTTTGTGATGACATCTGTTCTTCGTGTGTTTGTGATTGTGACATTTTTGTCGCAGCATTGATCATATTTATTGTTAGCAACATCGGCTTGTCTCTTATCACAATCTTGCTTAGGATCATCTTTTTTTTCATCAACTTGGGTGGTTTCTTATACGTGATTTTCACCTCCCTCTACATTTACTTTAAATGTTTCGTCCATAGTTTTATTTATTTCATCTATGTCCTTTAAGGATGTCCTCAAAGAGATCTAAAAATTCGTCACTCTTACTATAAGATGCCATGGATGTTTGTAGAACGCTATTTTGGCCTTTTAAAGTGAAATTTTGAATAATAATATATTAATTATTATTATTATTATTATTATTATTATTATTCATAAACTATAGAATATTTGTATATAGTTTTTTTTTTAAACAAATATTATAATATTAAATATAATATTTGATTTTTTTTTAAATATTTTATTATAATATATTTGAAACAATATATTATATTATTTTATTTTATAATATATTGTTTGTATTTTTTTTATTTTGTTGCAGGTAGTGGAATTTGAAGGCAAAAGAGCGACTACACGTGGGAATGATGGCGTGGATGAGGAGGATGACGCACGTATGTGGAGCAGCGGATCGGTTGGAAGCATAACAAAGGGATGGCTAGCGTGAGGTGGGTGCAACGTCGGATGCAACATGGAGGTGGGTGTAGCGTGGAGGGAGCGCGAGGGATAGTTGGTGTGAGGTTGGAGTGCGGCAAAGGAGGAGGGTGTAGGAGCTGGGCTGGAAGTAGTGGAGGCAGGGAGCAACAGTGGGACGGAAGGCTGAGCAGCGCGTGGAGAAGTGGAAGGACGGGTTGGGGGGGTGATGGAGGGCTACGCGTGAAGATTTGCAGCAGCTGGGCGCGTGGGTAGAGACGCAGATGGAGAGGGAGCAGCGAAGGGGAATGGAATGGAGCGCCGAGAAGGGGTGAGTATCGTTGAGGAGATGAGAGGGCGTTGGGAAAATGGAAGGCGCAGGGGAGATGGAGATGGAGATGGTGGAGCTACGTGAGGGTAGGAGAGGAACAGCAGATGGGGACGTGCGATGGTGGAGTGGATGGGGCAGGCAAGTGGGAGATGGGAGGGTGGAGAGTGTTGATGAAATTGTCATTGATGCCAACATGGACTTGGTGTCATTGATGCCACCACCTTGCTGAAGATGTTGAAGCCTCCTGCTGATGATGCTGAAGACCCAGGAGATGGTCTTGAAGCCTAGATGGATGGAAGAAGCATTAATGACCCATTATGTGGTCATTCATGCTATGATGATGTCATGGGTCCCCAGGAGAAGGTCTGGCAAACCCACATGTGATGTCTTGATGTATCAAGCCCATAGAGGTCCCCGTGCATGGCTAAGGTTGTTGAAGAAGCACATGATGCCTCTTGCCTGATGAAGAAGCCTTTGGAACCTTGAAGGGATGGTGAAGGCAATATGGCTCATTTGTATGATGTGGCCTGATGATGCTCTTGCATTTGGTAACATAACCCTTGAAGATGTCCTTCAAGCCCTTGAAGAAGGTTGATGATGATGTATGGTCTCCCTTGTGGTTAGATGGCGTGATGAAACAATTGTGGAAGAACCCTAAGCTCTTGCACATGCTAATGAAGCAAACATTAGCAAGTCGGCTCCATAAAAGTGTTAATGTTTAATTTTAATTTGCTAGGTCGGCTCCCCTAAAAGTTTTTTTAATAAAATTACAAGTCGGCTCAGAATTAAAATAAAATTAAATATTTAGCATGTTGGCTCAAAACAATATGCAAATGTGTATAAATACCCCTATCAACGACCTCATTTAGTACACAAAAAATTTCGGGGTTAGCTCTGATTTTCGGCTATTTACTGAGGCTGCCTCAGGACCGAGGGCTACAGCAGTGGAGTTCGTGGGAAATTTTTTTTGCTCTGAGATTTTTCTTTACTTGCTGGCTGATTTTTTGTGGGAGATTTTTATAGTCTGATATTTTTTCTGGGTGGAGAAGAGGACAAACACAGGCCAGGTCTGATATATTCCTCTATCTGATATGTCAACCATAGCTTATCCTTTTTCAAAGTCAATTCTGTACTTCTTTCTCAGTGCTCTGCAGACTCATGATGCCTCGGAATAATGTGCTCTATGCTTAGCATTCTAATTCTTGGGCTCTGAAGTTCTCATTCCCACCTTCTGTTAACATCATTGAAAGCAGACATGTCAGTGGGTTCCAGGCACTAGCAAGAATGTTTTCATCATTCTGGGCGGATATGGTATAAGGCAGTGATTTGTTAACCCTTTTTTTCTGACATGGTATTTATACTAGCGGATCTGCTACAAGAGAAGATAATGGTGTGGATTGGTTTTGGTTTTGACTAGCATTGGAGGAGCCCTTGGATAAGTGCAGGGACTTCTGGGTGTTCGTGAAGGAAGTTCGCAACAATCAAAGATTACAGCAGTCTGAATTTGTCTAGAGTATGCAGATGTCATAACAGTCACAACTAGGGCTATCTTCCACCATCTCAAATGAAGATTGGAGCAACTGCAATGAAGAAAAGTGTGTGCCCTAACCCGTGAGCTGAGCCCAAGAACAAGCAGGTTTGCAAACAATCCGTTGAAAGATATGTTTGTTGTTGATTCTTTTTAAACTCCATTTGCATAAACTCACTGTGGAAAACCTGCTAAGAAAAATTCGGTGGAGCAGCAAGGTTTTGAAGGTAAAAACAGTGACCTAGGGTTTGAAGAGTTTTTGTTCTGAAGGTCATCCATAGCATTAATGGTGACACAACTTAGGTATACAAAAGGATGCAGCTACAGCCACAATGGCATATTTTTGAAGTCTATCTTCAGCCTATAAACTCGTGTATGACAACAGAAAATGTTTAAGCACATCTTAGTCAAATAGTGGAACAAAGGACATGTGTGTGGTGAATTGAAAGGTGTCTTCAGTAGCTCTGAGTTTGCGTCCACAGAAGAATGAAACCGCTGCATTGATCACCAACCTAAGTCAAGAGTGATGCCAGATATCCTATGTTTTGGAGATGTGTATTTCGTGACCTAGCCAAGTGTTATCAGCATACACAGTTCACTCAGTCTAAAGAAATCGCAGTACCCTTGGAGCATAGGTCAGATCATAAGATTGGTGTTAAAGCGTTGACATCACAGAGTGGCCAAAGGAAGCATCCATGCATCCTCAGTATGGGCAGAACTATTTTGACATCCAGACTTTGAGCTTGGGCTAAGGATTGAACTCAGGTTCAGCTGTGCAAGTAAAAGGGATCAAAGTTTGACATGATAGCTACATAGTGGCAATGGTTATTTTCTTTTGGGTGCAAACTTCTTATGTGTTTGTTATCTCTGATTTTAAGGTAGCCAAAGTAGAAGACAAGTTGTTCATGAGAAGACTATGATAAGCTGTGTTGCCCACCTATTTCGACTAGGTGGCAACTCCATGTACATGAAGATGTACATAATTGTACAAATTATACCTTGGAAAAATCTGAGGATTTTTCACTTCTGCAGGGCAATTGTCCCTTTGTAAAACGAAATGTCCGCTCCCCTGCGTGGGAAAATTAATGTAATTATATGTGCTAGTGTGGGTCATATGATATGGATGCCACACCATGGAACTGGTTGTTAGGGAAGTCCCCTCATCGAGTGTTTTTTCCCTTTCCAATTAATCTTGTTGTTTAAACGATTTTAATTGGTTTGGTTTTTCACTCAAAATCCTCCAAAGTGGTGACGGGCGTTCTAACAGTCAAGTCCATGAGGTGGCTAAGGGTTCAAAATGTTGTTCATGACCATGCTGGACATCTGTATAGAGTCTTGCGGAGTTTCGTTATGTTGTTGTATTTTTATTATTTTTTTCCAGTTAATTAATTTCACCCCTTGGTGGTTAATTAACTCAGTTTTGATGTAATAATGTAATTGCTCAAGCACTAGCACTTTGTAATAGGGGCTATGAATGCAAGATAAAATTGTTATGAAACCCCCTAAGCCACTGCTTCGAGTCCCATGTCATTCAGACAAGCAGTTGAGGAGATAGACCATTTTGGCTAAGCAAGGTCTATTTCTCCCCTAGGGAATTAATTAATTTCCCTAAGTCAAAAATTCATATTATTTGATTTTGAAGGAAAAAATCAAATAATGCCATGGTAATTTTGTTTGGGGGTTCCTAAGCCTAGGAAAATTTATTTCAAAATTTTTCCACCCCCCCCATGGCCAAGATATAATTTTTTCAAGTTTATTTTTTATTTTTCCTAAGTCAATATTGGAAAAATTGAAAAATTAAATCTAAGGTGAAATATTTTTTGGGCCTAAGTCTAAAGGATAAATGTTTATTTTGGGGCAAAAGGCTAAAGTCAAAGCCAGGTTTAGAAGACATATTAAGTGGCCAAACCACCATCTTTGGAGGCGTCACATGCTAAAGGCATCTCTAGAGAGGGCGCAAAGGTTAAAAACCCTCAATTTAGAGGAGGCGTCACATGTTGGAATGGTCTAAACCCTCACTAAAGGGGGCGTATGCATATAATAAGGGCGTCATATTATAAGGGAGGCGCTACCATTATAGTGGGGCATCAATATGAAGAGGGCGCTAGCCATTTAAGGAGAGCGCTAGCCATTTAAGGAGAGCGCTACCCATAAAGGAAGACGCCACCAAATTAGAGGAGGACGCCCACATATTTAGAGGGCGCTAGCATTTGGAGGAAGGCGCTATCAAAAGGAAGAGGGGGCGCTTGCTCATAGTGGAGGCGTCACCACATTTAGAAGGGCGCTAAACTTGGAGAAGGGGCGCCACATTTGGAGGGGCGCCTAGCTTGGGCCCACGTTTTTTACCACAAACTCATCTAAGGGGGCGTTTTTGGTCAATACCCTAGATCTAAGGGTGGAGAATGCGTAAGACATGGATCAAGCACCTAAGCCATGGATTGAAAAGTAATCTAAGGGTGTAGAATGATTGAAAAGGATGCAAAGTCAAATACCTAGATCTAGTGGTGGAGATCTAATCTAGATCTAGATCTAATCTTGGCCATTGATCTTCAAGGGGTTGGGGTCTTCCTCAACTATATAATGAGAGTCTCACTCCCTCATTTGATATCATCTCTCATGCTATTGTTATGCTACCGGAATCTTTCCCTACTCTCTTCTCATATTCTCTCAAGCATTTGGCCCAAGCCTCTTGCTACTTTGTATTGAATCTTGCCCTAGTTGGGCCATAATAGAAGGAAGCTTTAGAGGAATATTGTGCCATCATTTTCTCATTTCATGCTTGGATTAGTGAGGTAACCTTGTAAATTTTTCAATTATTGTTGCTCTTGTTTAACTTGGAAGCTCTCCACAAAGTATTTTGTGGAGAGACTTGTAGGTAGAAGTATTTCTATATTCATTTGTGAGTAGATTAGTAAGATTCTACAAAGTATTTTGTAGGATTTATTTTTGTGCTCATCTCTTGGCTTTCTTGTTGCAGCTTTAATAGTTTATTTGCAGGGATCCAAAGCTAAGAAGGGCTCCTCCAAGGGTTTCGTTTTTTTTTAATTTTCAATTCGGCCATTTTTCTTTTCCTATCCTGAAACTGGGTTTTATTCACTGTATAGTGAATATAACCCCTTGTTTTAGGGCCCTCATCCATTATATATTAGTATAGGCTTATAAATCTAATGTTTATATGTTGTTTTCAACCTAAAAACATTCATTTTCAGCCATTAAAATTTCTGTTTTCCCATTTTTAAAAGTTCAAATTTTTCTGTAAAATTTCTGGGTTGTACACTAAATTGTTCAAACTTTCTGTTTCAGTTTTCTGTAGTAATTTCCAGCAAGTAAGTTGCTGATTTTTTGCAGGTTTTATGCACAGAAAGAGGGAGTTATGCTGCCCTAAATTGCCCAGAAAAACCCAGCAAAAATTTGGTCCAAAAGAGGCCCTAAACTACACTTCTTCTCTCTCTTCTATTACATTGTAAACCCCAAATGAGAAGTTCTCTTTGGGGTATTTCTCTGCTGTAAATTTGTATAAGTAGTTGCTTAGAGTTAGTTTTTATTTGCAAGTTTTATTTTTCTGTTTACCCACCTATCTCTGTGACAGACCACCGTCTCTGTTACAGAGATTGTTGTGTGGTTAGGATAATCAGTTTTATTTCTGTTTACCCACCATCTCTGTTACAGACCACCATCTCTGTAACAGAGATTGTTGTGTGGTTAGGACATTGCTTTAGTTAGTTGTTTTTCCTTTTAATTTTCTGTTCAAAGTAGTTAGATTTAATTTTCATTTTCTGTCAAAGAAGTAATCATACAACCCACCTACCCGGTGTATCCTCTATCCACTTGTCATCTCCCTTTAGGGACTTCAAGTTGGATATGAAAAGCAGGAGAAGTGGAGGTTTAGTTAATTGAAACAACATTCTTTCTTTTTCTGTTACAATCAAACACATTTTATTTTCCAGTCCAAGATCAAGTACCAGCACCTTCCATAAGGGATACCGCTTGGTTGATTTTGTTGATAGCTTAAAATAAACCTTGTATGCTAATCACCAAGACTAAAATTTACTTCTAAAATTAACCAACAACAACTTTGCTATTTCCTATTCCTCTACTCGGTTATCACCCTTCGGGGTACTCGCGAGATACGACAGGGGATAGAGAAGTCTTAGTTTAATAGGCATCCATCTCGCTATTTTTCCTATCAACTAAAAACAGTGACCTCAGGAAGCTAGAAGGGGTAGTAGACCGTGGGGGGTCTCTAGGCGTTTTACGTCCTCCTTATTGAGCACCGGGGCATTGGGGTTTGACCTGTGAGCTACGGGTGGGCTTTACTCCCACTTTGTTGAGCACAACAACATTCCCTCTTTGACTTGAGAAATACTGGATTGGGGTAGTCACACCACCGGTTCGAAAACTAAATTTCAAGAAGAAAAACCTTAATAAAATCTACCTAAAATAAACCAAGAGACATTGCAAAACCGGTTCTATAACATTTTTCCATTTTAGCGCACTTCCACTCTAGCATTGCACTCCAACACTTTACTTTCAGTCTCATTTACTTTTCAGTTTCATTTACTTTCAGTTCTGCAATTGTTTATGTGGTGAATGCTTAACTTTTGTCTAACTGCTTCAAGTAATTCAACTTAAAGTCTTTCCATTTTTCATTTACTATTGGTTGGATAAATTTCATTTAAGGCATTTTCCTTCTGCTATCTCTTGTCTATAACTTGTAAATCTGGTTCATATTTGTCTAAACTGTAACTATTTTACTTGTTCATTTGTTTATACTGATAAATTTAGATCATCTGTACATTGCTTAGATATCTTGATTCATTATTGTATCATTTATTTTGTTTATTCATCTCATTTGTTAGACAACTTAACCTGTGGGATAATTAACTTAGACTGCATCCATTGAAAGTTGCATTCTCTGACTCCATTCTTTAGGCACTGGTTATAAATAAAAGGATTGACTGTCATTTAATATTGCATCTTGCATTGGTTTGACTGTCATCTCTCAAAGCCTTAGCCTCACATCTTAATAAAAGATCCCTTCAATTAATTTGTAATTAATTAATAAATCTGGAATGTAGTCTTCCGTAGGGACTTCCCCCCTTGGCTCTGTTGGAATCTTGCCTAAACGGAGGAGTTGTGGACTGTGGTGACAGTGGTCCCCATCTCTCGCTTGCCCCCAAGGACACACATAGCAGGTTGTGACTTTCCTATTCCTTAAAGTGTGAATTAGGCGGCAACATCTTTGGCGCCGTTGCCGGGGACAAGTCATTTGTCCTTGGTCTGACTTAATTAATTAATTTCTTGTTCTTAATTCTTCAATTCGTTAAATTGTTAATAAAATTCTTTAATTAATTTTAATAACTTATTTACCCATATTAGAGCTATATTTTTCTCCAAGTGGCGACTCCACTTCAAAATATAGTGAGGTATTCTACCCGGAGCCATTCAGGTGGTCTACTCAACTCCCTCACCGAACCTGAAAGGGTATATAGGAGGAGGTTGAATAGACTTGCTCCCTGTAGACTCCTTGCAAATCTTGGAGAAGAGGCTATCTCTGATATCCATTTGTTGTTTGCCCAAAACAACCAACCCACACCGATGGATGATCTATGCAAGCCATGTGATTTCTCTAACATCGTTGGTTATCCTCATGATTTGTCAAATAAAGCTATAGAAAAGTTACCTTCCTTCCAAGGTAATAATGCCACTAGTGCCAAGTCTCACATCACCAAGTTCAACCAGTGCATGGCCAAGTGGTGTAATGCTCATAACTATGAGGATGTCAAGATGAGGTTGTTTATTTTGACTTTAGAAGATGATGCCATGGAATGGTTTCAAGATCAGAATGACAATAAGTTCAAAACTCTCAAGGAAATCATTGAAGCCTTCAATGATAGATGGGGTGATAGAAGGGATAACCATTTCTTGTTGGCAGCCTTGCATACTAGTCACAAGCAAGAGAATGAGACCATGGAAGAATTTAATAAAAGGTTTAATGACTTAGTAAAAAGCCTTCCTGCAGACATCAAGCCCCAAGAAGCATCTCTCTTGATTTATTACATCCAAGCATTTGAAGGAGAAATGAAATATCAGATAAGGGATAAGGAACCTGCAAATCTTAAGGATGCACAAGAAAAAGCTATCAAGATAGATAAGAACATGCAAGCTGCTGGTAAATCTAATATTCCTAGGTTTTCAAGGGGTAGTTCTTCAAAGGCTAATGAAGTAAAAAAAGTTAAGTTTGAAAACCAAGAACCTCAAGGTGACTCCATAGATAAGCTCACCCAATTGATTAAGCAAATGGAATTGAATCATGCTAATCAGCTAGCTGCCATGCAGGCAAACCAGACAGCCTTACAAAACAAGGTAGTTTCTTTGGAAAGAAACAGAGGAAACAATTTCTATCCAAACAAGCCAAATGATAGGTGGCAAAACCAAAGACGGCCCCCACCTCAAGATCAAAGGCCCCCTAATCCTCTAGAGTCTACCAATGTGGTTGACCATCAAGCTATTCCATATTGTAGGCCTTGTGGGGATTTTCATGAAGAAAACACTTGTCAAGTCTTTTTGCAAATCATAAGTGATAAAATGAATGAAAAAACAGAGAATGAACAGGTGAACATGTGTGGGCAGAAGTATGATATTGGCATGTATGAATGGATGGACCTAGTTGAAAATAGTCAAAGTGTTGAGTCAATTAATGAAGTAGCAGAAGCAGCTTTTGGCCCTAAGCCTAGTGAGCAGCAAGTGTCAGATTTCTCTAGGTATAGAGGAATAACTTACCAAAGAAATGGTAAGAAGAATCAAAGTCAAGAAAGAACTCCAACCAATGCTCCTAAGGTATCTCCTCCCCCTCCTATTTCAATTGCTCCTAATACACAATTAAACATTGATCTAGGAGGTTGGTTAAATAATGCTAAGATGTTGGTTCCTGTAGCAGAAATCATGAAGATCCCTTCTCAAAAGGGAAAATTACTCAAAGCTATAGAAGAACCTTATCAGAATAATGTTGATAAAGCCATAGCCTACCATGATGCACATGTCATTCTTCAGAGTATGGACAAAGGAAATGAAAAGAACCAGCCTTTCTTCCTCTCGTTGTTAGTAAACAATCATCTTCTACACAACTGCATGTTAGATTCAGGGGCTAGCTCCAATGTGATGACTAAAAAAGTTAAGGAACAATTAAATCTAATGATCTCAAGGCCTTATCATAACATTTGTGCAATGGATAGTAAGATGATTGAAGTGTGTGGTTTGATTAAAGGCTTACAAGTACACTTAGCAGCTTTTCCAGACATTCAAATAGAAATGGACATAGTAGTGATAGATGTCCCAGATGCTTGGGGTATGTTACTCTCAAGAAAAACTGGAGCAGACTTAGGAGGAAATATTCAAATAGACTTGACTTATGCCACCATTCCAACTCTTAAAGGGAATTTTGTTAGATTGAATCGAGAGTTGGAGATGAAACACCATGTAGAAGACCCAAGAAATCCAAGCAATGAATTAAAGTATAAAACTTATGACTTGGGAAATTATCCAATTTTGGCTAACTCTTTAGGACCTATTGAAGAATCAAATGAAGATGAAAGAGTTAATCAAATTTGGCATATGCACTTTGATGGGGCCTTCTCCAGAGTTGGTAAAGGTGCAGGCATAGTTATTGAATCCCCTTCTCATAAGGAATTCAATTTTTCCTATAGATTAGAATTTAATGCCACCAACAATGTGGCTGAGTATGAGGCCTTGCTCCTTGGTTTAGAGGTATGTAGAGATAAGGGTATCAAGAAGTTAGAGGTCAAAGGTGATTCAGATTTGATTATTTCACAGGTTAATAAACAGTTTGCTTGCAAGTCAAAAAGGTTAAGAAGATATAGGGATGCAATTTTGGAACTGGTTCCATGTTTTGATCACATAGAATTTATTGCAATTCCTAGAGAATTTAATGCTAAGGCAGATAGACTTGCAGTTGCTGCTTCCACCCTTCAGAGATCACTAGAGTTAGTAGATGAAGAAGTTAAAATGGAAGTTATCTTCAGGCCTTCAGTTCCAGATAATGTAGATAATTGGCAGGTCTTTGATGATGATAAACAAGTGATTAAGTTTTTGAGTAATATAGGAGAATTTGCTGACTTTCACATTAGTGAAGAGAAAGAAGGTTGTTATTATGCAGAAGAAAGTCAAAAGCTTAATCCAGCCCCTAGGAAAGTTGTGTCTTTAGAAAGGGCATTTGATAGAGAAGATGGCCATAAACCTAAGGAAGAATCAGGTACAAAGCCAAGTAATTACATAGAGGTGAACATAGGCACAAAGGAAGAACCTAGGATGGTTAAAATTGGTAAATCAACACCCAAAGCTGAAAGAAAACAGATTATTAATTTACTAAGGGAATATAGAGATGTTTTGGCCTTCACATATGACGAGCTTAAAGTCTATAGGGAAGATGTGATTCAGCACACCATTCCTCTCAAGGAGGAAGCTAAACCCTTTAGATAGAAACTTAGGCAAATAAATCCTAAGTTGACCCCCTTAGTACAACAAGAACTTCAAAAGATGTTGAAAGTTGGAATAATAGCCCACACTAGACATTCTGCTTGGTGCTCCAATTTGGTGGTGGTTAGAAAGAAAAATGGTCAAATCAGGTTGTGTGTGGACTTCAGAAATCTAAATATTGTGTGCAAGAAAGATAATTATCCCCTCCCTAAAATGGAAACTTTATTGCAAAGAGTAACAGGATCTGGTATGATTTCAATGCTTGATGGTTTTTCTGGTTATAACCAAGTCAGAGTTAAAGAAGAAGATAGGCATAAAACAACTTTTACAACTCCTTGGGGAACCTTTGAATATATAAGAATGCCTTTCGGTTTATCTAATGCTGGAGCTACTTTTCAAAGAGCAATGGACTATGCTTTCAGAGGTTTAAATGGGAAAATTATTGAAATTTATCAGGATGATCTAACGGTTTTTTCTAAGGATGGGAAAAGTCACATAGGGCATTTAAAACAGGTTTTTGAAAGATGCAGAGAATTTGGGATCTCTTTAAATCCAGCCAAGTCAGTTTTTGGGGTTACTGAGGGGAAATTATTGGGTCACATAATTTGCAAAGAAGGTGTCAAAATAGATCCGGAAAGAGTTGCAGCCATTGCTAAACTTCCCTTGCCTAATACAAAGAAAGGCCTGCAATCTTTCTTTGGTACAATTAATTTCCTTAGGAGATTTATTCCTAATCTAGCAGAAGTAACTAAGCCTTTGAATAAGTTGCTTAGGAATGATGTCAAATTTCAATGGGATGAAACAGGAAAAAGAGCTTTCCAACAAATAAAAGATGCATGTGGTCAAGCTCCCGTATTGGTCAGCCCGGATTACACTAAAGAATTCTATCTTTTCTCCTTTGCATCTGAAGACACCATTGCTGGTGTTTTATTACAAAAAAATGACCAAGGTCAAGAACAACCCAAAGGATACATGAGCAAAATCTTAAGAGATTCAGAATTAAAGTATCATATAATAGAAAAACAGGCTTATGCCTTGGTAAAATCTCTTAAGCATTTCAGGATTTTCATAGGGTATGCCAAAGTAATTGGGTATGTTCCTAGTACAACAATTAAAGATGTATTAACTCAAGAAGAAGGCCTAGGTCCAAGAAGTAGATGGGTTGCTAAAATTCAAGAATATGATTTAGAAATCAGGCCCACTAAATTAATCAAAGGACAAGGAATAGCTAAGATGTTAACAGAAAGTAATGAGAAGGCTTTAGGTTTGGTTGATCAGAATATGGTTTGTGAGATTCCAAATTCATCCCTGGATTTGTTAAAGCTTGAGCAAGTTGAATGGTATTCTGATATTATTTTTTATCTTAAAAACTTGACTTGCCCAAGTCATCTTGTTGGTCATAAGAGAAGAGCC
This sequence comes from Pseudotsuga menziesii, assembly GCA_001517045.1. Taxonomy (NCBI): domain Eukaryota; kingdom Viridiplantae; phylum Streptophyta; class Pinopsida; order Pinales; family Pinaceae; genus Pseudotsuga; species Pseudotsuga menziesii. The sequence continues at coordinate 215,715 of LPNX010528844.1, forward strand.
TTAAGGCTCGAAGCATCCAAATATATCTTAATTAAAGATGGTTTAGGATGGAGGAATCCAGATGGGATTATCCTTAGATGTGTGGACGAGAATGAATCTAAAAAACTAAT
>LPNX010528885.1:0-22711 GCA_001517045.1 Pseudotsuga menziesii
CCCTAACACAAGAGAACAAAGTTTCTCCAAGAAAGATTTACCAAGAATAAACCAATTAGAAATTAACCAAGAGATACTTCAAGAGAGAAGTCACCAAAGCGAAAGACCAAAATCCAAGACCAAGTGGGAAGAACCCCACAAAAGCACAAGGCCAAAAACCAAACCCTAAACCAAGAAATTAACAAAGAGATACTTCAAGAGAGAAGTCACTAAAGAGCAAGACCAAAATCCAAGGCCAAGTGGGAAGATCCCCACAAAGGCACAAGGCTAAAAACCAAACCCTAAGCCAAGAAATTATTAACCAAGAGATACTTCAAGAGAGAAGTCACCAAAGAGAAAGACCAAAATCCAAGACCAAGTGGGAAGATCCCCACAAAAGCACAAGGCCAAAAAACAAACCCTTAGGAATTTTGCATTTCTTGTCCAAGAGATAAGTGCGAGAGTGAGTGTGTGAGATAATGAAACTAGGCCTACATATATTTATATGAGTGTGTGTAGGAAATTAACCTAAGCATCAGATATACGACGACACTTTCCATGTTAAATAGTTGACCAATTAAAAGGAACCTAAGCGTCGGGTTCCAATTTAAATGAACCTAAGCGTTGGGTTCCAATTTAAAGGCACCGTCGCTTAAGTGATGCTTACTAACATGTCGTCGCTTAACCGACTATTATGAGAATAGTCGTTGCTTCACCAATGCTTGTGGTCACATTTACAAAAAAAAAATGTATCGTTGTGATTTTTGGTAAGTTTAAAAAGAGAAATCCACGCACCGTTGGATTTTTCCTTCGGATTTTGGATCGAAATGTAGTAGTGTTTGGACTCTATTAGACTTGCTAATAGAGACACTTTATTCTTTACACAATCATTCAATAAATACCTTTCACCTATTACCTACAAACGCATCTCTCCATAGCTGTGTTCTTTCATTTTGCATCATGACTTTTTACTTACACACATACCTCTTCATCATCTACCCGTTCAACCGTTGCATCATATCATCATTAAGTTTCATCAAATGCATTGTTTCTTTCTTCTCATAGCTCAGAGTTCATTTTCACAACCCTATTTATCGTTTTTAGGTGCTTCCATAATCTTCTTCTCCAGATACAATCTGGACCGTTGATCTTATGCCTGAATCTCTCCGTACCATTGATATACTTTAAATATTTCCTCTTGAAATTGTAATCCACACCAAGATTTTTTTTCAACGATTCCTCACCGTTGATCTTCATCGAGCTTATCCATGAGCTCTGATATTTATATTTCAAGATGCGGCATGTAGAATGCAGGATGTAACATTTCCCAAAGTCATATATCGAATTTTCACACTTCATTTTCCAAACCGTTGATCTATTTTAGCGGAACTAATTTCAGCCATCCGATCTCTCCATATTGTGGGATGTGAGATGCAGGATGATGGATGTAACGTTTCCCAAAATCGTATCTCAAATTTTCACAACTTCTCTCCCACACCGCCGATCTATTTTTGGTGGAACTAATCCTATTCATCCAATCTTGATATTTTGTGGAACTTCATCCTCCCTCCCGTCTTTAGCGGAACTGATCCTCNTCTCTTCCACACCGCCGATCTATTTTTGGTGGAACTAATCCTATTCATCCAATCTTGATATTTTGTGGAACTTCATCCTCCCTCCCGTCTTTAGCGGAACTGATCCTCAACCATTGGATTTCATGCGGAATGCTTCCTGGCCATTGATTTCATATCAAACTTGGATCTTACCATGACTTTACGGATCTACATGATATCTTTACGGAAATCCTCTGTGACTATTTCTAACAGTTTTGTCATTCATACTGCATCTCTACTTCTACTCGACCTCTGTTCTTTGTTTTATTAACCATTGTTTACATCATATTGTCAACACTATATTGGAAGTATTCATATCAATCATTCATGTTGTCTTATCATCCATTTCCATATCATTCATCTCATTTGTGTCATGCCACATTCTCAACTATACCATTCCATGCCATCACTACCTTAGTCTTTGTTCGCCATCATATCCACTAGTTATTCCTTTTTCATTAATGAACACCTTTGACATCAATAACAACTATATACTCAACAAGTCCGTCCTTTACTTATTCCTGTATACTCAATATGTATATTGCCTAATATACTGGTTGAACAAAAAGACTACTCTATGAAATATGATTAAAATTTAAAACTAGAATTTACATAAAATTTGGGTCACCAGGGGTTTCTACTTTAGGACTATCTTGGAAATTCAGCACCCACTCAGCTGGTATTATAACCACATCATCTAAATCCACTGTGTTTTCTGCTCCCACTTCAAATTTCTGAACTGGATTTCATGGACATTGCAAGATCGTGGCTTCCTCTTTCACCCTAGGGAAGTTGAAGATACTCTGCAATTATAGAAACCAATCTGTGCAAAGAACCCATTGTAGCTTCCAGTTCCTCAAATTTTGTCTTGGGATTGTCCATGAAAGCTATAAAATATTTCTCTCTTTCTATGAATGCATACATTCAAATGACCAGATCCTGAACTAGGGCTCCATTGTTTCCTTATATTCTCTTCTTCTTGTAAACTTGCCCATTTCACCTGGAGCCTCTATTATTTGGCATTCACACCTTAGAATTCCTCTTTGAACCTATGCCAATTCACAAAAGACACAATGATCAAAGTGGTAGTGATAGATAGACATGTGTGCTTCATATTCACCTCCAACCGAAATGAGTTCCTCTACAGGCTTCACTTTACATGACACAAAATCTCCAAATGCTTTCTGCAACAATTTGACCATGAAATACCTGACAGGGATACTAGTACCGACAAGGGAAATAAATTATAATTTCAAATAAGTAGCTAGAAAATATATCCCAAGCTCTTATAAAATCTCCCTTAAACCACAAGGGACCACCCATCTCATCTTTGAATATATAATAAATCTGATTGGTGGCAGGAATGAATGAGGAGGTACAAGAGTCTGTCATGGTGTTAACTCCCATTTCACAGCTGCATGCTTGAATTGACACTTGGTGTGATTAGAAAAATTCATTGATGGATTCAAATTAAATATTATATCATCGCTGGGGAAAAAACCCCCTTCCCCAATCTATACTCAAAATTCCTTCACCTAAGCCCACCCCCAATATAGGATTTTTTGCATCAGTAGATGAGATATGGTTTTAAGAATATGAAAGAATTCTACTTTTTTCAAAATCCTCCACCGAGGCCTAAGTGATTTGAATGAGTCTGGCTAATTGGATGTCTTGTGGGATTGATTGGCAATGCAATTGTTGGATAATTAGATAAGAATCCACCAGTGCTATAACTTGTTTTATTGCACTGGCCTTGAACAACACTAATCCTTGGTAAATTGCCAATGTTTGTTCCTAATTACTAGTGGAATTGCCAATCCCCAATCATAATTGAGTTCTTGAATTCCATTGGGATTTAATATGACCCCCTGTATCTTCCTTACCTCATGGATGATATTTTTTAACCAGCTTGAGAAATACTTGTTTTTTTATTATGCCAACATTGACTTGTCCATCTTACCTTTTTTTTCTTTATTTTAAACAATTCTAATTATCTTTTTTTGTTGAACTTCATAGATGTTAAATAATAAGAATAACATGATTCCCCATTGGATGAATGAATTTCTCATAAAAACAGGTACTTGGGTATTATTCATTTTTAATTATTGACCTCTCATATAGACTAAATCAAGTGAGTCAGGTTTCTTGCCAACCTACATGTACAATATTTCATATGTTTTATGGTCTTATATCTAGTCTGAAAGTCCCAAGTCAAATGCATGTTTTGCATTTCTTCAAAGTCCTTAGAGGTTGCATGTTACCAACATCTTTTTTTTTAGAAAATAAGTTGTGGATCCCTTTAAAAATTAATTTTTTTACATGTATGCAACAATTGTATGTGTTTCAATTTTAGTGAAAAGAGTGATTATTTTCAAATAATATTTTATTTCTTTTACCATGCTTGCTGGCCTTTCTGTTATTGATGCTAATTAGTATCTGTATATTCTTATATTCTCAGTACAAATTGTTTGACAGACAGTAACGTTCTGATATTTTTGGTAAATGTTTTGTTTATATGTAACAGGTTTAAATCTGGAGACTATAGAATACAAGAATATCAACTTCACTGTTTTGGATGCCAATAAAAATACTCACAACAATTATGACATACACACATAAAAATACAAATTTCATCATTTCCACAGAAGACTAAAAAAACTTTGTTTTAAGTTCACCAAACTATGTAGGTCAAGTCTCAAAAGTTTAAAATTTAAATTTGGGTTAAAGAAAATAAAATTCCATAATAATAAACAATAAATCCATCACCACTTATTGTTTTCAATTTTTTCACTGTTGTAGTTAAAGCAAGGCTCGATGACCTCTTTCAGGAAGAATTGCAGCTTAGAGTTGGTCATCTTGATCTAGTGATGGGGGTCAAAGCAGGCAGTGAAAGGACTTTGTATATGAAACACGTCATAAAGAGGCAGTGAAAATACCCTTGCAATTTGTATTCCATGGTAAATGAGATATGGAGCCACCCAAGATCTGAAGCAAGTCATTTTTCACATTTTCTGTTGTTCTATTTCAGAAATACAACAACCATAAGATGGATTTTTAAATAAGTAAATGTAGAATTGAGGTCAAGAAGGATTTATTTATCTAATATGTCATCATTATAGTCTTAGTTGTTCACCCTCCATTGGTTCACTTTGGCATCTTGGCAGATCAAAAAACAACATAGCTGCAAGAAACAAAACCTAGCAGGTCAACATGAATATAATTTATGACTTGCAGCCTCACCATGATCTAATACTACTTACAGAAAAATTATGCATCAACACAAAAGGTATAGTAAACGGGATTTGGAATATCTCACTAGTCATTAGGGGAAACTTTTACTGCCCAAACAAAGTAAGATTCAACCTGAGTTGTATCGTTATCTGTTTCCCATGTGAACTTGGCATAGAGTGACAGTATCTCTACGTCTTCCAATCTTGCCAATATCACCCTTCCATATTATTCCTCTTCTTTCACAATATCAGGTAACACCTAATCAATATAATATATGATACTCATAAATACATCAAATCCAATATCTCGAAACCCAGTGGAGAATCCATATCTTTCAATCATAAAAATAAAATTTCATATATAGTTCATTAAAAAATGGTATTTTTAATCAGTTACCTCATGCAGAAACTTGGCATAGCTACTGAGAGGAAGTGGATTTCCAAGATTTGCTTCCAGCATACTTTGATAATACATATATCTGCTGCTCTTGGAATTCTCATCATCTATTTCTTCACAATTTTTTATTGTTCTTTCAATACCAAAGCCTCCAATGATATACTCACTCTCAGACACATGGACAGGTTTGCCTCCTCTTGCAGTGTAGAATAGTGGCACTCCATTTTAGCAAAGTTGTAGAGTTGAATATTTATAATCCTCATTCTTTCCATATCTGTTGTCCTGAGATAATTTTTTCTTTAAAGTTTAAATGTATGTCACAAATATAATATACCTTAAATGAATATTGTGGCATTCATCCATAGATTATGTCATGATGAAAAATATGCAACTCTGCTACCATTCAGGATAGAACATATGATACATTCATTAGCATGGTTTGTGCGCAAATCACCTATTACCAAACATATCCTAAGAAACCTTACAGAATGTCTTAGGGCTTGAACACAAATTCACCCTGAGAGAAAAATAGACAAAAAAATTCTGAATATGTCAAGACAAAAACATCTTAGTTTGGTCCTTACCAAGGATGTTGAAGTCCCCACTAAAAATAATTTTGCACCATTATGCTGCAAGAAGTCAAATCTAGTTAGATTCTGATAAATAAACATCTCCAATTCCATAATAAAATCAACCACAAATAGCTTTTAGTAATAACATGTAAACACTAATAAAAAACAAGTGTTACATTCTTACCATAATGGCTCTTACACGTTGAAGGAATGAGTATGATGTGCCTCTCAAAGCAACCTGTTACATTATTTAATAGGACAATGCCTTAAAAATTTGACATAGTGTTTATTTTATCACATTGCCATCAAACGATTATTTAAAAAGTATTCACCTGGAAAGAATTATCAGGGTAGTTATAAATAATTTGGAAATCCATCCATCTTGTACAGCAGAAACAATTGGGGCAGGAATCCATACAAGCATAAAGTCTACAACTATGGCCATGACCTGAAAGTGCAATGAAGAAAACTTCATAAGAACCAGAAAGAAGAAACATTATGTAAATTAACAACTTGAAATAATGCTATCCAATTAGAATGAATTCAAGGAAAATGATAGATAAATTTGCAATTGTTAACACATTAAAAATCAAAAAAGTATTATACAATAAATAGTAATAAAACGAGTTGAAATCAAAAGACACCATAACACTCAACCTTGCTGCACTGAGAATATAACTGTATCGACCAAGAGGAAGCAAGGTCAGAGGCATGGAACTTCATGTTTAGTAGATGATGAAGATAATCCAATACAGAAAAAACATCATAATTTGACTAATCACAACAATTATATTAGTATACTCTACAACTTTGAATCAATTGAAATAACATGAATCAATCTCTGTAATGGAATGACAAACAATACCAATAACAACAATCAACAACGTAATGAAAGTAATAGAGTTCTCAGGACAAACAAACCAACAATACTTTCAAAAGGTCTCAAAGACATTGTTTTCCTAGATATTAATACTTAGAAAACAAAAAAGGAGTAGATATAGAGTACAAGATCCTATGAAATAGGGGATTCAAAATTGTTGTTGTAATTAACCACCATTGCAAAAACATACTTTTTTGTATTTTGACACATTGCATAGATCATGTTTGTCATGGTCTTAATGTTCAACTAGTGAGTGAATGTGTTTATCAAAGAACCAGTGCAAGACAGGCATCGATCAGATGGATAATTCATCAAATGACATGAAAAGTGATTTTTTGAATGAGTGGATCAATGAAGTTCATATGAAGGAAGCACTTGTATTTTCCACAAGCTAGGAAGGAACATTTGGTCTGTAATCTAGGTAAAGAAATTTATGGGTTGAAACAAGTGCCAAGGGCTTGGTACCTGGGGATTGATGAACACATAGATAAGTCGGGTTCAGGAAAAGTGATACAAAGTTGAACCTATAATGAAGACCACTCAAGTTAGATATTTTTTACTAATCATATTGCATTTTGATTCTCTTATCTTAATGCAATTGAAATTAATGCATTTCAGGAAGACTTTCTATACATATTTGAAATGAAAAACCTTGGAGTACTGCACTACTATCTTTGATGGAAGTTTTCAAGAGATCGAGAAGGAATTTCTAGTCTCAGTCCAAGTATGCCATCAACCTGATCAAGAAATTCCAAATGACAGATTGCAAGGAATGTGCCATGCCAATGGATCCAAGATAGAAGATTACTAAGGATGAAGTACCAAATGAAGTAAACGCAACCCTATATAGACAATTGGTAGGTTGTATAATTGGTAGACAACCTTAATTTCTTGACTATTACTTGAACTTACATCAATTATGCAATCGTTATAGTTTTACGATATATGGCACGCCCCAAAGTAAACCAACGAAAAAAGACAAAGAGGATTAAGACATGCTAAAGGGAAGTTAAGTTGGGGAGTGGAGTATTCCTAACATGACAACAATTTAGCACTAGTTGGATTCATGAATTTCGACTGGGCCAAATGCACAGATAATGGAAAGTCCATGTCTATTTTGATTTTCATGTTGGTTTAATAGTGGTTGGAGTAGCAAGAAGTAATGAATAGTTTCTTTGCCTTCAAGAGAGGCCAAGTACAAAGGCACACTAATGTGAGGGAATTAGTCTGCAAAGATGAATGGCCATTATTGGTTCAGTATACTAATGTATATTTCTCATGAAGAGGTTCTACAAATGAAGTAAAAATTGTGTTGGTTCTACAAAGGATATAGAGAATTCAATGAAAGAGAATATACATACTTTACAAATTCCAAAAAACTAATGTTAAAGTTGGGTAATTTGAATAATATTGCACACAAACTTTCATGTAAGTAGAAGAAGATTGTGATGGTTTTCTAGAATATCTGAATAAGAGTTTGAATACTTTTTTTTTAGAAGGAGGGGCAGGACCAACAAGGAAAAAATATGCCATGAACTGGGAGCATTGAATATTCCATTATGCTATCCTAAGAGTATATTCAAGTGTGTAAGGTGCCAATGTGTCAATATTTAGATACATACTTCACAACCATTATTTAGATACAGACTTCATAGTAGTGACTCTCAACATAATGAAAATGAGATATATCCAAATAAATAAATGGATTCAGCAGAACAAATATAGGAAACACAACAGGACCTAATGCATTACAAGAGGACTAGAAGGGTCATTTGTAACAGACAAGTAGATTCCATTTAGTTTTCATGTGATTCACAAATATGATGGAAACAATAAAAGAAAAAAATAGTATACACATCAAGGTAGTCAACAACTCAATTGTGGCATGGGTTAACCACCATGGACATTATCCAACTATGACTAACATCTTAGCAGATATAATGAAAATAAAATTTGTAAAGGAAACCCAAAACAAATTTCAATTATGCTTTACCGACTTGGAAAGGCTTGAAAACTTTGAAAGAGGGATAGTAAGAAACAATACCATAGATTTGTATTTGCACACATTTAAAACAAATGGCTTATCAGATAAGCCACCAAAAAATAGTATTTATGGTCATGTACATGCATGAGAATATAAAACTAATGGCCTAAGGCCCTTTCATTTGAAAAGGCTGAGTAAAAATGCAGCTTGAAGATCTTTTACCTGTTAGTTTGATATTTCATAGCCATGGGGAATAGTCAAAATGTTCTTCAATTAGAAAATTTCCCCAATTTTTTGGACTATATACTGGTACATTATTTCACTCATTGCTCTGCACTGGTCATCATAAATGTTATGGTGCTTCTCTTCAACTTCAGAAATTCCTCATTGCATGTCAAATATTTATATCTCAAATCTATAAAGGACTCAAGCCATACTTGATATGCTTGCAAGCCATTTCTTAGTGAAATGAAAATATATTTCACCATGAATTAAATGATTAAAATAAATCTATATGACCCCTCGATGAAACAATTAATGGAATGCCATAAGAATGAAATCTATGTCCAATTCTCGATGGCCAAACAATACGAGCACAACTGACTACCTATACAAAGGATTGTAGCACCACTAACTTCAAAACTAGTACATGGTTTGTAATTGAAGTTCCATTCCTTCAGGTGGGTGAAGGCCTCGCTCACCAAGTGGTACACTTGGATACAAGATATCTATAAATTCATCATCTTCATGGTTTCCCATAACCCAGCCACTTTAGGGTGGAATTCCGACTTTCTTTCCTCTTTTAGACTCTCGGTACTCCAAGTAACCCACAACCACAACACCAAATAGAAACCATAGAATTAGAGCCCATTTAATCCCTCTCATATTATCATCACCATATATGTATCCAAGTCATCTCATTCCACTTCTAATAGCTATAATCCCAATCATGAGTGCACTTCTTCCAATAGCTACATGGAGGTACTCCCACAAAATCTTTTTTGCAGAAGATTGCTCCCCTACAACAGATTTCTTAGGGCACAAGTAAACATTGACTGGCTTCCAGCATGCAAAAAAAATAGTTTCCACACCAAACTTCACATGTAGAGATTCTATGTAAAATCCTCTGAGTTCAGCTGTAGTAAAAAGAAATCCAAGTAACATAACAACTATACAAGAATATTGCAAATTTACATGGATCTGAAACCAACCATCTCCTTTTAGGTGTTCAAATATATTTCTACCAACACTCCTCCAAGGAGAATAATTTTCGATGCCAGGAACATCATAAATCCATGAACCACTAAAATATGGTGAAGTGCTTGGTCAGCCTTAGCTGCACCTCTCATCAAATGCACTAACACTACCCGACTACTTGTCTAAAAATGCATATTTCTATCAATCAAGCATTCTTCAGAACAAAGATCACCACTAGCCCAAATAATTTTCAATGGTAGATATGGATCTATAATATTCTTGCATTCTACTCTTCCACTGCATCCTAGATCCAAAGTGCGAGTGAATTCAAATGTAATAATTCCATTCTCAGATTTGCATCTTACATCTAACAGTTTTTCTTGTAGGATGCACACTTAAAGAATCCTTCCCGTCAATACAGTATGATCTCACACTCCAATTTCCAATGCCATCAACCCGTTACCCACCCCACATATGAAAAACTATTCACCATCTCCCCACCTAAACCAATCGCTATGTAGCTACTTTTATGCTCTCCTCGGACAACAAAAGATATTGAAGTTTTTAACAAAGTCCAAAACAATGTTACTTGTTGATCATCTAGAAAAACACTATTATTGTACATATCAAATAGCCCACCATCAACTACTTTCACCTTCCAACCCATCTTCTTTTCTTAATATGACTGATAGAAGACGTGATCAAGTGTGTTTCGATCTGTTTTCCACATTAGCTCCAAATGATTTGCATGTACCCCATGGGCATATTCTCCATCCATGTTGATATTTTACATTTCATTTCTAGATGTAGGCCCACCAATAGGATCAGAAGTAATACAAAATGCAACATCATGCCCAACCTGTATTGAGAATGTAACTGGTACACCCCTTTCAACTCTCAAAACAAGATCCTCCTTCCTGCTTATATACAAAACCTTTGATGGGTTTTGTGGGTAAGGATAATGCACTGTATTTTTTGTTCCAACAACGAAAGGGGATTTCCCATCTACAACAATTAAAGGACAGTCATCCTCTTTATTTTCTGCCTATAAAGGTTCCAAACATTTGTCTACACTGTCTGAAACTCTCAAATTAGTATAACCATATGTAACATGTGGATAACCTTCATGATACTGAGGAAGATATAAAGGTCGAAGACTATCTGGTAGCCTCATCAAACCTGGAGCCCAAATCATAGTCATATTATCAGTGGCATTGATCAAATTTTGTATCCAAGCTTTCAAGAGGCCTCTTGTAACAAGCACGAGACATGCCATATTGTCTTTGACTATACACAAGTTTCGTGTTATTAACATCGACATTTCCATCAGGATTGGCATAAAGAAAACATGGATAGGCTTACAGCAGAACCCTAGAAACAATGTAACATAAATCATAGAAAAAATACTTAGAAGAGCTCAAGCAATGTTAAAGTCAATTACCTCAATCTCAAATGGGTGCTCTTCCAAGCATATATTTTCAATGATAGATGTTTTGAAACAATGTATTCGATAGTAGAAAGAAAAAATCAAAGAGATTTGTGGCAATTAACTACACCCTTTAAGTACAAAAAAATCAAAGACACATAATGGAAATAAATCCCCATACCTTTACAAGATATTGGTGGACTCTACAGCTATAAGGATGAATGAGAGTCAAAAGGGTGTGTTGAAGAATGAGAAGGGTGGGATGCGGTGATCCATCAATGGGATTTAAGGATTGAAAGCCTTGAATATGTTGTAGGGTCCAACAGTACCATCCCAAGCTCTGCTTGATTCCATGAGCATCCTAAGTTGCCTCCAAATACCAAATATTGCGAAAATGGAAAAAAATTAAAGATGGAATGAAATTTGAAAGTGTGGCACCAAAATAGCGTAATGTCTTGGATTTGGTTTGAAAACAAAGCATTCACCGAATCACCATAACTTGTGCTAAATTTAGTGGAATGTGTGGGCTCCTCTTAAAGCCTCATTAGACATTGGATATGAGATTATAGTTCATCAAAACCCCTAACTTTGTAGCACCAAGAATGAGTGGACTAGTTGAAATAGCCTACTTGTTATGTGGGTTCACTTTGGGAGGATCCCAAGCTTCTTTTCCTTATGAATGGTGAGGAAATCATATTTTTTTCTAGAATAATGGTGAAGAAATCATTAAATTAGCATATGGTTTAAAGGTTTGACTGAATGAAAATTTTAATATATGACAAAAGTTCAATATTATGCTAGTTAATATTATTATTTTAGTTATAAGGGCTTAAGTTTTTTAATTTTTGAATAATTAATTACCATTATAACTAACATATGTTTTAACTTGATTATTGTGTATTTTTTTTAAAGATGGGTATTATGATATTACGTTTCTTAATTTTTAAACATAAATATTTTTCCAATTGTTCTTATATTCAATAAGGGATCAACTATTTATGGAAGAAACATTAACTATGGATGCCTTGAGTCTGAGCTAAATGTGGATCCTTTAATATCTTTCTTTGAATCCAAATTCTGTAATCCATGTTGTCTTGTCATCCCCATTAAGGGGTTTCTTGCTAGGATTTCTTGCAATAAGGGGAAGGTATTGAGGCCATATTCACATCACAACCCTTTGAGGGTAGGTTGAGTACTTGGACTGATGTTTTGATCTAGGGTTGGGTTACTACGTCGATGATGTTGATCTCAATTGTTCCGCATGTTGTTTTGGAGTTGCCATAGAGGTTTGTTTTTTTATATTTCTATAAAGGTTGATTTTAAATGGTTTTACGAGAAGGGTGTCATTGTTTCCCAAGTACATGAAAATGGTATGTGTGTTGACAAGTCATACAACAAAAGTTCAAGTTCTTTTAATCCAATACTTGGATTCATCAAGAGTTGTCCAACTTTTGAAAAGTGGGTGGAAATTTTAATTAAGCTTAACACATATTCAATCATAGGTAAATATGTTCTTTTGAAATCAATTTATGTATGATTTAACAATTCTACCAAATATATTTCCAATAATTTTAAACAACTATTGAATCCACTAAGAAATCATAATAAAGTTGTTATTATTGTTTAAAGTTAATTATGTAACGTCCCCAACCATCTGACCAGCGAAGAGGATGCTACTATACACCAAACATCTAGGAAACTAGCCCCATGAACATGTACATACATATAAAATGAAGGTAAATGCTTAAAACATCAAACATACTAAGATGCATAATCACACATATACTCAGCGAAAGCAAAAAAAACAATTCAACATTCACATGTCCATAAGAATTTATTGACAATGAATATGATTGCAGAAATAGATTAGTAAAGAATACTTATCTTATCAGAACCATCCAGCAACTAGCTACATCACTGCAATGTTCCACCCAACCATAGGCTAGTGTGCTTCTTAATCTCTCAGCAATGCTGCCACCCCTGAGCCAGGCATGATCCCCCAAGGAATAAGGAACAAGCAGGCTTACACATAGCCAAGGATAAACAAAACATGCCAAGCCAACACAGTTGGGTTTATCAGGCCATCCAGGAGTTGGGAAAGGCTAAATGTGAAGCTGGTGAGCTCAATGAAGAGCTAAGGACACCTACACTAGAACTAGCTTGAATTCTAGGACACCCACACACACCCAGCATAAGGAAATCAGTCCTTTCTCTGCTACACAATCCCTCAGGCCCTGACCTCTCTTCTAGTGCTATTCAGGGGTTGTGGAGAAGAAATCCAACCCTCTAGCTCTATATGTGCAATTCCAAAACCCACCAGGTTAGTCAAGCAAATCAAGCCCTCATCACCACCCCAATACAGTCCAAAGACCAACCACTACTTTCCTGCAGCTCAAACAAGCACTTAACAACTTGGACAGGGGAAGACAATCCTTGAGTCGTTCTTGGCCCTATCGTGGCAAACATGACCCCACCACAACCTACAGTAGATACCACTATAGTCTAATAATGGAAAAGGAATAGCCTCTCTGCGTGAATGGAAGGGAAAACCGCATACTCAAACCAACAATCGGTGAGAGAAAAGAGAGCGAACCCCCACACATAGAATCGTGAATCCTTTTATCTCAGCTCTGTATGAGGAAAACCGGGTGTATTTATGTGATATGGGTAGTGAATAATTCCTGTGCATGAGGAATGAACAACCAATGATGGAGAGAGTGGACAGAATGATCGGGAATCCCAAATGGCACATGAGGAAAACCACTCCCAGCCCATGCGTGTGACTGAACCAACTAGTGGAGAGTGCATGGGGAAAGCCTGCCACCCACCACTACCCATCATTAACTTCCCTTAACTAACATAGGAGCATAAGTGGTTGATCGACACATGGATTTTTCCCATGGGCTCCAGGTTTAACAATCCCCCCCCTTATCCTTAGGAAATCATGCCCTTTTCAATATAGTTGCATCGACATAGCTGGTTGGGGTTCTTTTAATTAAAATGCATAGTTAGATAATGCCACAACTTAAGATGTGCTGTATATCCCAATATACTATCGGCAACAATTCCAAATGCCAAAACATAACACAACCAAATCGATGGTGGGGCCTTTGACTTTAGCTCCGCACCATGATTATTTACAATTTATATGTATCATGTATAATTAATGCATCAGGGTCAAAACCGAGGTGTTACATTCCCCTCCCCCTTCAATAGCACTGTCCTCAGTGCTTTACAAATTTTGCACAAAATACTACACTGGTATCACCTCAGTGTTCTGCAGAATTGAACAAAAATGGATGTCTCAATCGCATGGCATCCTCCATCTCCCACGTAGCCTCTTCAAGTCCATAGTGCTCCCATTGTACCTTTACCTTCCGTATGGATCTGTTCCGGAGCATTGTGACCTTCCTATCAAGGATGCCCATTGGATCGGTTTGGAACTCTCCCTCAAGTTCCACCTGAATCACATCCCAATTAATCACATGGTTAGGATAATGTGTATATTGCTTAAGCAAAGAAACATGAAAAACATTATGAGCTCTAGTACTAGCAGGCAATGCAAGTCTATATGCAACTATCCCTATTCTTTCAATCACTCCAAACAGTCCACAATATCTTGGTGACAGCTTGGAACAACTTCCAAGCTTCAAGGAAATCTTCCTTTCCCTCACTTTGAGGTAGAAATGATCCCCAACACTGAGCTCCCTGTTCACTCTATGCTTATCTACATAGCTTTTCTATCTATCATGTGCTTCTTTCAGATTCTATCTGATCTTTACAACATCTTGCTCCATTTCCTTGAGCAATTCTGGTCCAAGCAAAACCATGTTCACTGGATTATCCCAAGTCATTGGTGTCCTACATCTTCTTCCATATAAAGCTTCATATGGACTCATCCCCAAGGATGCCTACTGTCCATTGTTATAAGCAAACTCTACCAAGTGTAAGTAATATTCCCACTTGGTTGGTTTGTCCATCACGTACATGCGAAGCATGTCTTCAAGCACCTGATTAAATTTCTATGTCTTCACATCTATCTGAGGATGGTATATAGTGCTGAAGTTTAGCTTTGCACCCCAGATATGCAAATAACCCCTTCTGAAAATTGGAAGTGAAGTTGACATCTCGGTCTGAGACTATTGCTTTCGGTAATCCATGAAATTTGAAAATCTCCTTCATGAAGATCTTTGCAATGTCATCAGTCTTATGCGTAGACTTCACCGATATAAAATGTGATGCCTTAGTCAACTTGTCTACCACAACCATGATGGAATCATGTTTTCTCCAAGTCATCGGCAATCTTGTGATAAAATCCATCGAAATAAATTCCCATTTCCATTTCGAAACTGGCAAAGGCTACAACAAGCCTACTGGATGTTAATGCTCCACCTTTACCTGTTGACATTTCACGCACCTCAAAATGTATTCAGCCATGTCCTTTTTCATTCCTGAACAAAAGTACTGCTTTCTGGTGGTAGCAACTATCTTCTGGTATCCTAGGTGACCGGAATACAGAGTTTGATGGATTTCATCCATAACAACTCTCCTCAAATATGCTACATTCGGAATATAAATTCTTCCTTTATAAGTAAGAATCCATATTCTTCCAATTTATATCCCTCATACCTCTTCTCAAGACTTTGCTGCTACAATTTGTATTTTACCAGCTCATACAATTCATCTTCGGCAGTATGATTAACAATCCGTTGCCTCAAATCTAATTGGCAAATAGTAAGAGATGCCAAATGCATTTACTGCACCTTCCTGCTGAGTGCATCTACTACCTTATTCTCTTTTCCCTATATGTGCTTGATTTCGAAATCAAATTCACATAAAAACTCCAACCATCTTGCTTTCCTAGCATTCAGAGTAGGCTGATCAAATAAATACTTCAGACCACAACGGTTTGTCCTGAGCTCAAATCTCCTACCCATCAAGTAATGTCTCCACATCTTTAGAGCATGTACTATGGCTGCAAGCTCTAAATCATGAGTGGCATAGTTTTTCTCATGCTCCTTCAGCTTTCTCGACTCGTAACATATCATGTGGTTGTCCTGCATAAGTACTCCTCCAAGCCCTTGTCCACATGCATCTATACACACCACAAAATATTTCTCTGGATCAGCAAGTTTCAATACGGGTGCACTGATGAGAATATTCTTCAACTACTAGAAACTTTCTTCACACCTCAATGTCCATTCGAACTTTATCCCCTTCCTTTGCAAAGAAGTGATGGCATGTGCAACTTTGGATAATCCGTCACATTTCTTGGAGTAGGCCAATTCATAATGGTTTCAATCTTTTCACGGTCCACAGATATACCCTCTTCTGAGATAATGTCACCCAAATACTGAACTCTATCTCTATAGAAGTCACACTTGCTCAGTTTTGCATATAGCTAGTTCTCCCTGAGAAATTGCAATGTCAACCTCAAATGCTCTTCATGTTCTTCCTCATTCTGAAAATAAACAAGAATGTCATCAAGGAAAACAAGAACAAACTTGTCCAAATATCTGCTGAAGACACCATTCATAAGGCACATAAATGTAGCTGGTGCATTTGTGAGACCAAATGGTACCACTACAAACTCATAATGCCCATACCTTGTCCTGAAGGTTGTCTTATGAATGTATTCATCCTTGATTCTCACCTGATGGTAACCAGACCTCAAGTCAATATTGGAAAATGCCTTTTCTCCTCTCATTTGATCAAAGAGGTCATCAATCCTAGGAAAAGGATATTTATTCTTCATAGTAACCTTGTTCAACTGTCTGTAATCAATGCACAACCTGAGTGTACCATCTTTCTTCTTTACAAACAGAACTGGTTCTCCCCAAGGAGACACGCTCGACCGGATATACTTGTTTTCCAAAAACTCTTGACATTGCATATTCAACTCTAGCATCTTTGGTGTACTCATCCTGTAGGGTGCCTTGTACACTAGTGCTACTCTTAGCACAAGTTCAATTATGAAATCAACGCCCCTTTTTGGAGGGATCCCTAGAATCTCATCAAGAAACACATCCTTGAATTCCTATAACAGCTGATATTCCTCCAACCTAGGAGTTTCATCTCCTGTTTCCTCCAAAATATGAGTTGCATACAACTGGAAACCCTTCCTACAGAACTTTTCCAACTACATTGTTGGAACACCTTTCACAACTATTGGGTTTCCTTCTTCATCCATGCATTCAAAAGTCTTGTTATAACAATTAAGATTTACCCTGTGAGCTTCTAACCAATCCATTCCAATAAGAACATCATAGGAACCAAGTGGTAGAACATTTAGATCTACACAAGTGATCAAACCATTAATAACCAATGGGAATTTCTCTACCACTTCACTGACCTTTCTCTTAGTCCCAGTGGCTAGCTAAACTAACCAAGATTTCCTATGCCTTACTTTCCCAAAAGGACAAATCTCCACTACTCTAGGAGTAATGTAACTATGAGTAGAAACAGCGTCAATCAAAATATAAACAGATTGTTCAACAATCGTACCTACAACTTCAACCACAATTGATTGGTGATCTGTCTGGTAGTCCTCCAGTGCTGCATAAATTCTAGGGACCACCATTGCTACTTGACCCACCATTTCAGCTTCTTGAATGTTGTAATATAGTCTTGCATTCTCATTCTTGAGTGGACAATATCTGCAGAAGTGGGGTCCTTCACATTTCCAACATTTGAGTGGTCTTTTATTCTGTTGTGGATATTTAGTATTTTCTCCTATTACTCCAACTGGATTACTCGCAGCTTGGGATGGCTGCTTCTGCTGATTCCTGAATCTAGAAGCTTTGAAACCTTTCTTTCTTTGGTCAAACTTCTCATTTTTCTTGTCCTTCCATGCCTTATGGTAATCAAGTTTACCTTTGCTTTTCTCATAGCAATACTTATCCTTCCTTATTGCTTCTTCAAGAGTTCTAGGTTCATAAAACACAATTTTGTCTTTGTAAGACTGAGGCAACCCACTCAGAAACTACTGGACCTTCAATTTTTCATCCCTGATGTACCTAACATACCTCAATAGCTCCAAAAACTTACTTGCATACTCTTCCATGGTCTGCTGTCCCAATCTCAGCTCATGGAATTCTTTGATCTTGTCATCATAATACCTGTCAGAGAGGTATTTTTTCTTGAAATACTTCTTGAACTGTTTCCACTTTAGTCTCCTTTCACTGGTCCTCTTTACTTGGTTGAAGTGTTCCCACCAAATGGATGCTCTTCCATTCAGATTGAATATGGAAAATCTTTCCTTCATGTTTCCCGAATAATCCTGCACTTGAAAGTATTTCTTTATCCCAAGAAGCCAAGCTTTAGCCTCTTGTCCAGTCTTTATCTCACCATCAAATGTAGGAGGTTTAGCTTTCTTAAATTCATCCCAAGAGTGATCCCTATGGTGTCTCCTTCTTTTCCTTTTATGAGAATATGAACTAGTATCCCTACTGGATTCTTCAGAGTTAGATGATCCACTAGAAGTCCTTCTCCTTCTCCTAGTACTACTCTTACTGCCTTCTAGTCGTGCTGTACCTCGTCCAGAGTCTATATTTCTTTGCAAGTCTGTCAAACTCTGCAACATGGAAGCATTCAAATGATGCTTCTCTTCTTGGGCTTTAATCAAGCTTCTCACGGTGGCTACAACATCTGATGGTGTCTCTTGGAATCTCCTTCCATTAGACTCTATGTCATCATTTCCATTACGGACATTTTCTCCCATGGCATCTCTCGCATGCTCGTAAGAATCTCAAGCATCATATCCATTAGGGGTTCTCATAACTGAATCACCACTTACCTACCAACTGCAATTTCTAAAATACTGCCCTTGAATATGATTATGATTCTGCAAACGTGTTAGATAGAAAAGCTGTTAGATGCATACCTTGATAAAAAAAACATAACTATTTACCTTCTCCTAAAAAAATCATAAAATAATCATTTTGCTTAAACATAAAATCTTCTTCCCTTTCAGTATTGTAATCCACTGACAATCTATTGAAAGCCTACTGAAAGACAGTCGAAAAATTGCTTGAAAATCGCTGAGAATTCCCTTGAAAAACCCAAATTTCCATTGCCCCAAATAGACCTCTTCCCAACTAAATTTATGACACTTCGGTGGTCAAAACACCTAGTTTTCT
Source organism: Pseudotsuga menziesii (assembly GCA_001517045.1). Classification (NCBI taxonomy): domain Eukaryota; kingdom Viridiplantae; phylum Streptophyta; class Pinopsida; order Pinales; family Pinaceae; genus Pseudotsuga; species Pseudotsuga menziesii. The sequence continues at coordinate 19,417 of LPNX010528885.1, forward strand.
CTGCTACTCATCAGTGGTCTATTCATCTATTTCTCTCCAACGTGTCGGATCCGTAGTTGTCTAGGATTCCAAACTTTATTAGCGATGCCAAGGACTGTTCATCGGCAGTCAAAAAACTAACAATTTCCTCTTTATCAGAGATTCAATTGTCTAAGATTCCGAACTGTATCGACGATGCTAAGGACTATTCATCAGGTATCTTCCCCACTAAAACTCCGACATTTCAGTGATCCCAACAGCAAGTTTCCTCTGGTACTCATCGACATCCATAACAACTAACCCTTTCTACTGTATCAGTGGTTTCAACAACTATAGTTTTCTATAGTATCGACAATCAGATGCGTTATTCATTGGGTGCTCAATCCCTTAGGTAGCCGCAACAGTAGGTAGCGATCTCACTGCGGATTCTGCCGACATTTATCGGCTGTCAGATCTACTAACCATTGGGTGGATAGTGTCTTAGACTACCGCAACGGCGGGCAGAAAAATAACTGTGGGTTCTGCGGGCCCTTCATTGGCTATCAAAAGCACTAATCACTATGGTATCGACGATTGAAGCCTCTATCCATCGGAAGGATATTCCACTAGGAAACCGCAACGATGGATGCACAAACAACTAAATTTTTCCAATGTCATTCATCAGCAACCAAAACAACTAATACCTTTCGATGTCACCCACTGCATTGGTGGCTCCATCCTCTAAATTTCGCCGATGGTTATAAGAAGGTGAGCCGATGTTTCGGCGGTTCCATCAAATAACTTCCGTCGATTGACACTCCAATCTTCTAACTTTCAACAATCGCCAATGGGTTCCTCACTTAGATAAATTTTTGAAAATTTTCTTCTTTTCATCGGTCCTCAAAGACCTAAGTTTCGCCGATGTTTCGGCGGTCTTCGGGAGATCTCTGCCAAAACTGCGGCTCCGCCTTCAACTATTTTTACCTGAAATCCTTCGGTTCTATATTTTTCATTAGTACCCTCATCCTATAATTGTCACCGATCCGATCAACTAGAGTTCGCCAATGGCCCGACAAGCACTTAAAAATTTTGTGGCGAAAATTACTTCAGGAACCTGCCATTGTATCTTCTATTTCATTAGCTATTTTTCGAAAACTTTTAAGCTATGCCATCATCTTATCATCAGCGATCTAATCAACTAATTATCGCTAATCACCGATGGTCTTAACACTCAGAAAAATTTATTCTTCCTCCGTGTCGGCGCTCTCGTCCACTAATTCTCATCGATGTTTTGGCGGTCTTCAGGGGATCTCCGTCAACGTTTCGGCTGGTCGATCAACTAAATTCCTCCAAACCTGTTTTCTCTGCCGACGTATCATCGACAACTTCATCATCTAATTGTCCATGATCCCGTTGTCTAATCATTGGTGATATCATCATCTATCCTTCACTGATATCTGACGGTCTGCATCAGGTGGTCCTTCCACTGTTCTCTGTCGATGGCCAATGGACACTTAGAGAGATTTCCTCAAATTTCTTTCGGCTATATTCTGTCGGGTGGCATTCCGACTAGGTGATCCACTGCATCGGAAGAGTTTCCTACTTAGGCAATTTTTGTGGAAGTTTTCTGATCTTTCCTAGGCATAAGGTAACCTTCCTCTACTAGCATATATTTCACGGCCCATTCATACCTATGCTGCAACGTTGGCTCTGATACCACACTGTAACATTCTCGGCCCTCCGACCGGCGAAGAGGACACTACTATACACCAAACATCTGGGCAACTAGCCCCATGAACATGTACATACATATAAAATGGAGGTAAATGCTTAAAACATCAAACATACTAAGATGCATAATCATACATATACTCAGCAGAAGCAAAACATACAATTCAGCATTCACATGTTCATCATAATTTATTGATAGTGAATATTATTGCAGAAACAGATTAGTTAAGAATACTTATCTTATAAGAACTGTCCCGCAACCAACTACGTCACTGCAACGTTCCACCCAACCATAGGCCACCGTGCTCCTTAATCTCTTAGCAACGCTGCCACCCCCGAACCGGGCATGATCCCCCAAGGAATAAGGAAAAAGCAGGCTTACACATAGCCAAGGATAAAAAAAACATGTCAAGCCAACACAGCTCGGTTTGTCAGGCAGACAATAGATCAGCCAAGCCAACACAGTTGGGTTTATCAGGCCATCCAGGAGCTAGGAAAGGATAAATGCTAAGCTGGTGAGCTCAATGAAGAGCTAAGGACACCTACACTAGAACTAGCCTTGCTTCTAGGACACCCACACACACCCAACACAAGGAAATCAGTCCTTTCTCTGCTACACAGTCCCTTAGGACCTCCCTTCCAATGCTATTCAGGGGTTATGGAGAATAAATCCATCCCTCTAGCTCTATATATGTGGTTCCCAAACCCTCCAGGTTTGTCAAGCAAATCAGGCCCTCATCACCACCCCAATACAGTCCAAAGACCAAGCGTTGCTTTCCTGCAACCCAAACAAGCACTTCACAACTTGGATAGGGGAACACAATCCCTGAGTCATTCTTGGCCCTATCATGGCCAACATGACCCCACCACAAGCTACAACAAATACTACTACAATCCAATAAAGGAAAAGGAACAACCTCTATGCATCAAAGGAAGGGAAAATTGCATACTTAGACCAACAATCAGTGAGAGAAAAGAGAGCAAACCCCCACACATAGAATCGTGAATCCTTTTATCTCAAATCTACATGAGGAAAACCGGGTGTCTCTACGTGAGATGGGAAGTGAAGAATTTCTGTGCATGAGTAATGAACAACCAATGTTGGAGAGAGTGGACAGAATGATCGGGCATCCCAAACGGCACATGAGCAAAACCACTCCCAGCCCGTGCGTGTGACTGAACCAGCTGGTGGAGAGTGTGTGGGGGAAAGCCTGCTACCCACCACTACCCAGCATTAACTTCCCTCAACTAACATAGGAGCTCAAGTGGTTGATCGACACATGGATTTTCCCCATGGGTTCCATGTTTAACAATCCCCCCCTTATCCTTAGGAAATCATGCCCTTTTCAATATAGTTGCATCGACATAGCTGGTTGGGGTTCTTTTAATTAAAACACATAGTTACATGATGCCACAACTTAATATGTATCGTATATCTTGATATACTATTGGCAACAATTCCAAACGCCGAAACATAAAACAACCAAATTGATGGTGGGGCCTTTGCCTTTAGCTCCGCACCATGATTATTTTCAATATATATGTATCATGTATATTTAATGCATTGGGGTCAAAAACGGGGTGTTACAAATTATATATATATATA
>LPNX010528885.1:22832-73862 GCA_001517045.1 Pseudotsuga menziesii
TTAAGCATACTTTAGATGAGTATCTATATCCTTATCCATGGACACAAAGATATTTTATGGTTTTTCATAAGTGAATGACATCTTCCTAAATTCTATAAATCTTGTTACATTAATAGCTGCTTACATTTTAGATTTTGGGGTGGACTAGCATCTATGTTTTTCCTATATTTCAAGAGAATGAGATAAACTTATTGTTCAAATTGATTTTATGGTTTTTGTTACAATATTTAAATAAACAATGATAAAGAAAAGTATGAAAAATAATTGGTAGTTTATGCATGGATAACCCGTAGCTAATGCATGGATAATGGGAAATTTGTGGCACACAACCTATTTAACTAGAATAAGATGAGTGATAATAGGTAGCCGAGGCATATACAATGAGTGGTTACAGCTACACATGGAGAACAAGTAACATATAACTTATTTGTGGCATTTAACTTGTTTCCTATCAATGTTCACTCACCACAAGTTAAATGATTATGTTAGTTAACTATGATTCCATAATAATAGTTAAATATTTTTGTTTATCAATGTTCACTAGCCACAAGAAATGTTTAAGGAGAGGGTTAGAGAGGAACGAAGCAAGGCGACGCTAGGGTTCTCCCAGGTAACGCAGGGTGAAGGGTGGCCAAGCCAGGTCAGTCTGCCCACGAGCATCCCTTTCGGGCCCCCTATAGCGTGCCATGGCGGCATTAGGGTAGGGTAATTTTTTCCCTGGTTGGTGGGGATCCCATAGCTGGTAGGGAGGAGCAGGTCGAGGTTGAAAAGGAAGGGGGGAGTCAGCCAGGTGCTAGGAAAGGCAAGAAGGTTGGGTTGGGGGGGATTCTTGCTGAAGATGGCCTCTATCCCAGCGATCCAAATCCGATCTAAGGTAGTCAGAGGTAAGATTGAATCCTGGAAGGAAAAATACCTAATAGGGAAATTTGTGGGGATATGGCCAAATGAGAAAGACCTAATTAAATGGATTAATGGTGTATGGAACCCTAAAGGCCACTATGATGTTCATTTAGGCTCAAAGGGTTTCTTCACTATTATATTCTTTAATTAGGAAGATAGGGATAGAGTCATGGAGGGAGGACCATACTTCTTCTTCTCAGCAGGGTTATACTTGCGCCCATGGAAGGAGAATTTTAACCTAGAGATAGAGGACATGATGGTCGCATCGGTTTGGATTATCCTCTTCTCTCTTTCAGGTGAATACTGGGATATGGAGACTCTGAGGGACATTGGAAATACCCTGGGGAAATTCATAAAAATAGCATAACAAATGAATATCCAAAGGTACACCGCCTTCACTCAGATTTGTGTCTATATGGACCTCTCCAGAGAGCTCCCAGAAGCTATTATTCTCAACTGGGAAGACAAAGAGTGGATCCATCCCATTGACTATGAGAAAAACCCCTTCAAATGTTGCCACTGTCATGACTATGGTCACCTCAGAAGGAACTACCCTAAACTTAGCCCTAGGTTTGAACCATCCACCCACCATCAAGGTAAGACCAGGAAGCAGATGGGTTTACTCAAGTCAAGAACAGAAGGAGAAGCAAAGGGGGAGGAAAACCCATCACAAAAAAGGAGCCGCTGACAAAGGAGAACAAACCAAGGAATCCTTTTGAGGTGGTAGAGTCAATGAGTGAGGATGAAGAAAGTCCAGTGGAGAAACCGATTTCAAACCAGTAGGAAAACCTGCCCAATCCCTGAGAGGAGGAGGTTGATCAGCAAATGGAAGGTACGTGTTGCTAGGGTTTTACCCCTAGCTTGTGCGAATGAGCGCCTACTAAGGACAATGGATTCCTTAGTAGCAGTTCAATGATATGTGAATTAAAAGCTATAACTGAAATAAAAAACTAAATCTAAACATGTTCATGAAGCAAAATAGTAAAAAGTAAATAATGATTTTGTATTGATCTGACCTCCAATGTGAAGGTTGGTGAAGCCCTTTGCGCTGATCCGAGAGTTTGCTCCGAGCTTCAAGCTGCTTCTTCTCTTTCTCCAATGGTGGAAATGGGCCAAAAGGGGCTCTCAATGGTGAAAGTAGCTCAATGGTGAGCTAGGGTTTCACGAGCAATTTTGGCAGAGGCAGGATACTTGTGATTGTGGATTTTGAATAAGGGGTCTCCATCACTTATTTATAGTGGTGGAGTGCTGGTTTAGGGTTAGGGTTTCAGCTGTTTAGGTTTTTTTTCTCCTTTTCCTCATTATTTTATATTTTTTCTTCCTTTTTGGGGACTTTTGCTTTTTTGGAGGAATTTTGGATAATTTTTGGAGGAAAAGAGGGTTTTATGGCCTTTTGGAGGCATTTTAGGCCTTTTGGAGGATTTTCAGAAGGTTTTATGGGTTTTTGATGAAAATATGGTAGGAAAATGGACAAATGAGCCATGTAATGGGGTAGATGAGGTAGTGAACCCTTTTTGATCTGCTGCTTGGTCCTTTAACCGCAATATCCCTATACAGGGATATCCCGAGAACTGCGAAAGGTAGCCCTTCAGTTACTGAATGGAGTTCGGTATTCCACTTAGACCTCCGGAACCAATCTCACGACTTCAACCCTCATAAGGGAGAGGCCCTCTGATAAACCGGTTGTGATCGTGTCAAAAAATACTAGGGGATTTTGGTTCCCTAATGGACAACAACTATGTCTCAAGTGTAAGTAACCGAGGGGTGTTTTTGGAAGCCTATCCCCCCGATCCTACCTAACTACAAAAATTCTTTTGTGTTCCCCAAGTGGGGTTAGAATGTTGGTTGAGTTAAGTAGTTTTTTAGGTCTCACTTGAATTAGGTGACAGATTATGTGCTTGTGAGGTTATGAACCCAGAAGAGAAGCGCCAGGGCATTTTTCCTAAATATCAATAATACTGAAAGAAAAATTTTACCATGCAAAATTATCTAAATAAACAATGCTGAAATTTTTATTTTTTTTAAATTCTGTAAAGGGGGACAAAAGTGCAGGTAGAATAGATGGATGTGTAGGTGCAGAAAAGATGGCAGCAAAGGGGCTGGGTTCAAAGGCAGGAACAACTGCAAAAGTCAGATCAGATTGGCGGTCGGACCGTGGGTTTGAAGGAAACAGGCGCAAACAGATCGCGGGTTTCTAGAGAACAGACGCGGGCGGACCACGGGTTTAGAGGAAATAGGCGCGCACTGGTCGCGGGTTTCCGAAGAACAGACGCGCGCGGACCATGGGTTTCTAAAGAACAGACGCGGGCGGACCGCAGGTTTAGAAAAAAGCAGATGCGCTCAGGTCGCGGGTTAAATATGGAAAGGCGCGGTCGGAGCGCAGGAAACCAAGAAAAGCGTGCGGTCGAGTCGCGGCTAAGAGCTGGAAAGGCGCGGTCGGGTCGCAGCTAAGGGCTGGAAAGACATGGTCGAAACGCGACTGTGAAACAAAAAATGACGGTTTACGGCGGCCGAAAACGACAACCAAAAGGACAAAACGGAAAATAAAATAAATTAAAAAACCAGCGGAGTCGCCAAAACTATTGCTAGGGTTTTACCCCTAGCTTGTGCGAATGAGCACCTACTAAGGACAATGGATTCCTTAGTAGCAGTTCAATGATATGTGAATTAAAAGCTATAACTGAAATAAAAAACTAAATCTAAACATGTTCATGAAGCAAAATAGTAAAAAGTAAATAATGATTTTGTATTGATCTGACCTCCAATGTGAAGGTTGGTGAAGCCCTTTGCGCTGATCCGAGAGGTTGCTCCGAGCTTCAAGCTGCTTCTTCTCTTTCTCCAATGGTGGAAATGGGCCAAAAGGGGCTCTCAATGGTGAAAGTAGCTCAATGGTGAGCTAGGGTTTCACTAGCAATTTTGGCAGAGGCAGGATACTTGTGATCGTGGATTTTGAATAAGGGGTCTCCATCACTTATTTATAGTGGTGGAGTGCTGGTTTAGGGTTAGGGTTTCATCTATTTAGGGTTTTTTTCTCCTTTTCCTCATTATTTTATATTTTTTCTTCCTTTTTGGGGACTTTTGCTTTTTTGGAGGAATTTTGGATAATTTTTGGAGGAAAAGAGGGTTTTATGGCCTTTTGGAGGCATTTTAGGCCTTTTGGAGGCTTTTCAGATGGTTTTATGGGTTTTTGATGAAAATATGGTAGGAAAATGGATAAATGAGCCATGTAATGGGGTAGATGAGGTAGTGAACCCTTTCTGGGTGTTAACAGTAAGGAGGAGGGAGAAGGTGAAGACATGGAACTAGGTGAGTTGGACCTAGACGCGATTGAGGAGGAATGTAGGAAGAAGGGACAAGGTTATGTCTCAAGATGCCAGCTTGAACTCCTTCAGGAGGCAATCATTCGAACGGGCAGTCTTGAGAGCCTCGGGATCAATCTTGATGCCCAAAAAGGTAGCAATAGGAAGTCTGCGGAGGAAGAACTTCAAAGAGGGAGGAAGACAAATAAGCAGTGCATAGCAATAGTTGGAGTCTGACCGATTGAATCTAGCCAGTATCCAACAATCAGGGTGGATTTTTCTAAAGTTAAAAAGAGTTGTCAATGAATATCATATCATGGAATATAAGGGGGTGTGGCAACCCCAGGAAGTGGAAAACTCTAAATCAGAAAATTAAGCAAGAAACACCGAATATTATTTTCCTCTAAGAAACTAAATGCAGTTTTGGGGGTTTAGAGAAGATTAAGGATAAAATATGGAAAGGGAGTCACCTTATGGCCCTAGATGCAGCTGGTCAATCTGGCGGTGTGGCCATCTTCTTACAGCCTCGGACTATGGAGTTCTCTAACTAGCGAGCCAATAAGTTTTCCCTAATGGTATAGTTTTGTTTTTTGGATTCGGGGGTGAAGGGCTCTCTGGGGAATGTTTATGGCCCTAGAAGCTTCCCTGAGAAGCAGTCATTCTTGGACTTCCTCAATTGGATCAAAGAGTAATTGGAGCGGGGTATGTGGGTGCTCGGTGGGGCATTCAACCTGATTTTCAATCTAGGGGAGAAGAAGGGTGGTAGATGCATCCTAGAAAAATACTTGGAGGCTTTCAGTGAGTTTTTGTCCTAGAGCTCGCTAGTTGATGTGGAGACAGGAAATGTTTGGTACACTTGGAACAACAAGAGAGGGGGAGAGTATATGGTGGCCTCCCACCTGGATCAGTTCCTGGTGTCTAAGAATATCATGCATAGTTTGGGGGAGCTTCTGGCCGATGTTCTCTCGGCAGCTGGCTCGGACCACTATCCCATTATCCTTTCGTGGGATTGGTCTAAAACCCCTATGAGAAAACCTTTTCGTTTTGAACACTTATGGATGGAGCACAGATATTTCAAGGACCTTGTCAATCAATGGTAGCAGGAGTTGGTCCCCCCTCTAGAACCATTATGTACCTCTTTCAGTAGAAACTTAAGGCCCTAAAAGAAAAAATTTGCACGTGGAATAGGGAGGAATTTGGGAACATCTTTGAGGACAAAAAAAATCTGTTATCTGAGCTGGACCTCAATAATGGACAAGGCATGGAAGGAGGATGGGATGACAACATGAAAGTCAAAGAGAAGGATTTAATAAATCAGTTGGAGGCTAGGGAAAAGTAGGAGGTGATTTTTTGGCAATAGAAGGCACGGGTCAAATGGCTGCAAGAGGGTGAAAGAAACACCAAATTCTTTCACAACTCGGTGATCCAAAAGAGGAACAATTCCATAATCTAGAAACTTAAGAAAGGATATGGATCTAGGGTGTAAACTAGACAGGAGATTGAAGTTGAACTCACCCTACACTTCTCATAGATTCTCAAAGAGGATGGAGGGGACAGAAGCTAGGATATTGAGCATATCACCAGCTTAATCCCCAGGGTGGTCACTGGCAAAAAATAATGAAATGCTGACCAAGCCTATATAGATGTAGGAGGTAGAGGAAGCGGTCAACCAAATGGCCCTAGGGAAAGCCCCTGGACCTAATGGTTTTAAAACCAACTTCTTTCACCACTTCTGGGACCTTGTTAAGGAGGAAATACTGGCCATTTTTTAGGAATCCAGGACCAAGAGGGGTGTCCTCAAAGCCTTCAATGCTACCTTCCTTGTCTTAATTCCCAAAGAGGTAGGGGCAGACACTCCTGACAAATTCATACTGATAGCGCTTTGCAACGTCATCTACAAAATTATCTCCAAGGTCATTGCTAATCGGCTCAAACCCCTTCTCCTGATGCTTACTAGCCCGGAGCAGACCGGTTTCATGGATGGAAGACAGATCCTGGATGGGGTTATTCTGGTTCATGAAGTGTTGCACTTGCTCAAAATCACTAGGACTCTCGATATGATGATCAAACTGGACACATCCAAGGCTTATGATAAGCTAAACTAGGAATTCATGGAGAAAATTTTAGGAGCCTTTGGCTTCTCTCATGCTTGGGTGGAATGGGTCATGGGTTTGGTCAGTACGCCCTTCTTCAACATTCTCCTTAATGGTTCCCCGACCAATAATTTCCAACCTTCTTGAGGTATTCACCAAGGAGACCCTCTATCTCCCTTATTCTTCATCCTTATGGAGGAGGGTCTGAGTCACCTAATTGATGCCTAGGTAGGTCGTGGGGAAATAAGGGGAGTTAAGGCTCATGAGGGGCCCCCTCTTCAAACTCACCAACAATTCATTGATGATACCATGCTCATGGGGCACCCTTCATTCCAAGAAGCACGAAGCTTCAAGAATAGCCTGGATCTCTTTGCTAGGGCCTCCGGCCTGGCGTTCAATCCTAACAAGTCCCAATTTTTCTTTGTTAACACTCCCCCAACCACTAAGAGGAACATTTTAAGAGTCCTAGGGTTTGTGAGAGGGGATTTCCCATCCAAATACCCTAGTATCCACCTTGGTATGGGGAGGCTACAACGGGAGTCTTGGTAGGAACTTTTGGACAAATTGAAACAAAAAATTTCAAGCTGGGTGCTGCGGCCTTTAAATTTCCCCAGCAGACTAATTTTGGTCAAGTCCATTTTGCAAGCTATTTCGACCTACCTCTTCTCGATTTTAGCTGCTCCCAAGTCCATCCTCAAGGAAATTCGATGTTTACAACGTAATTTTCTCTAGGGGGGGCGGGAGGCGAAGGCCAAATTCTCATTGGTGAGTTTGGAGGACGTCTGTAGGCCCAAGGAGAAAGGTAGTTTAGGCCTCACATACCCTGAAGTGATGACATAAATTCAAGGAGCCAAAGTTTGGTAGCACTGGGTAAACTAATCCTCAGAGCCTTGGGCCAAACTGTGGCACATCAAATACACCCAAGATAGGCCTATACATTAATTGATTAGATTCAATGAGTCCCCAAACGGCTTCCCCATTTGGTTGAAATATTTGGCCGGCAGGACTATAATCTAGGAGCATATTTTTTGGGAGATCAAGGATGGAAGTAGGGAAAAATTTTGGGAGGATTCATGGAACCAGCTCCCCATCCTTAGCAGGGATCACCATTGGTCTGACATCAATCAGTGGATGATTGATGGGGGTAGGGTTCAAGTGAACTAGGCATGGTTAGTTGGAGATTTCAGGGTTCAGTGCCATTGGGGCTTTCAGGGGAAACCTGAACCCACAACTGAGGAGGATTGGGAGGCCTTTCAGGAGGAATTGAATAAACATTTCATCAAGGTTCAAGAGGGTCCCAATGTTTTAAGATGGGGATATACGTCCAAAGGTGCCTTTAAAATTAAGGAGGCCTATAAAATCAGGATCACTAGTCAGGTTGCGGTGGATGATATTTGGAAAAAAATATGGGTAGCCAACCTTTGGCCCAAGTTTTCTCTCTTTGTTTGGCTGGTTGTCTGAGGGAGGATTCTCGCTTGTGACAACTTGCAAAAGGGGGGGGTCCAAGGTCCCTCTCAATGCTGCATGTGCTACCGAGAGGAGGAATCCATGAACCACCTATTGGATAGCTACACCTTTGCAGTAGTGCTTTGGGACAAGGGAGCGATGGGATTTCATCGAAGAGACATAAGGCATGGCCAACCATCTCAGTTGCTACGTGATTGGCATCCAAAATACTTCAGAAACCCTATCATCAGAAAAATTTGGGAAGCCTTCCCAAATATGACTATGTGGTTCTACAGAAGGAACGGAATGCTCAAATATTCAGGGATCAACGTAAAGATGCGGAGGAAGTGTGGAAAATGGTGAAGGACAACCTGCTATCTTCCATTCGATGCATGAAGTTGCACAATCAGGACAAGATTATCCCATAGGAGGAAGCCTAGATAGCTGCAAATTGGGGACTGGATAGATCCATGATGGATGGTCTATGCCAATGGGATAAGTTATGCCAACCTTCTAGCCCAAAGTTTTGGTCAGCCCCTCCCCCCCTTATCTTCAAGCTGAACTTTGATGTGGCTTCCCGAGGCAATCCAGGCTTGGAGGGATTTGGGGGTATTTTTCGGGACCATGATGGTATTCCTAGGCTTAATAGGGTAGGATACCAACAACTTAGCTGAATTGGAAGGTTTAATTCGAGGCTTCGAGGTTCTGATCAGGGGTGCCTTTTTCCCAGCGATCATAGAAGGTGACTCCAACAATATCTTCCAGATGGCCAAAAGGATGATGAATGGGAAAATGTCGAAAAAGGTTTCTCCCAACTGGTACCTTGCTTCCTGGTTGGACTAGCTCTGAACCCTTCTCCCATCTTACCCAAAACTATCTTTCTTCCATGTTAGACGGGAGGCCAACAGAGTGACCGACTATTTCGCAAATGCTGGCATGGATAATGGAGGAGGATTTTGATGCAACAGCTTGGAGGATTTTGGGGAGGAGGATTGGGCCCATAATTATTGCCAATTGGCCACAAGGGACGCTGTCAGGGAATCACAGATGGATGGTCTGGAAGATGAGAGGACAAGAGGTGATAGGAGGTGCGAGCACGCCTACACAAGGCCAGCCTAATGCTGTGTGATCACGCTGTTTCAAATGTCTAGCGGTTAGGGTGGCTGTACTACACCATTATTTTTGTTCATGTACCTGGGATTAATAAGATTGGCACTCTACGATGGGATCGTCACCGGCTAGGGATCATTATTACCTCAGGCAGTACTGTGTCATCTCCAGTATGAATGCTACCATGTTCATGATTTGCATGACGTAGTATAAGGTCAGGGATGGGAGCACTCCCACGTGCATTCCCCTTTTTAATTCTGTGAGGGCTGGTCCTCACCCCACTGTGTATCAAAACTCCAAGTTTAGGATATCAAATCCAACTCCCCCCGTGTGTTGCTCCCTTGCATTTGCTTCAGCGGGTGCTTCTCAGCGCTACTTCTTATCACTCTCCCTCCATCCACATCTTGGTGCTATGGTGCCCCAACGGTAATTTAGGAGGGATGTTTTCCCTGGTGAAACATTTGGCCAGTATGCTGGAAAAGGGAAAACTATCTTGTGCTGAACCAGTCAAACCACTAGGGCTCAGCTCCAGGCTCGGGAGGAGGTTGAGTAGCTCAAGGACCATGTTCCACTCGATATCCATAGAGAGATTGAAAAGGTGGTCGAGGAGTTATGGGATGAGGTGAAAAGTATGTCACGGGAACGTCTGCATGCAAAGATGGTGAACTGGGTGCTGGATCTTGGCAACACTGCAGGTTGTGCCTCAGCCTATGATCGCATGTTAATGACCTACTGGATGACGGTGCACCTGATGGGGCATTCTTCGAAGATGCTAGAAGCTAAGAGAGCGGGGGATGTGGAGCCTGTGCATTTCTAGAAGGATCATAACAAAAAATGCCACACAATGCAGTAGAAAATTGACATTCTTGCAGCTCGGTTGGGGTTTCCTCTCCACCCGGTTGATCTTCGGGCTTTGGAGATCGCACAGCCTTGGGCAAGGGATAATAGAAGAGTTCCATCGAAAGGCGGTGACCTGGAAATCACCTCGAACATGGTATGTTTCCAGCAAGTAGATGTGGCACATTCTTTAGGATCCCAGCAAGTAGTGGCGATGCTTCCCCCGTTTGGTGCACTCCTTTGGGGACTGTCTCCTCCTGGTTGGGTCTGACTCTCATTTTTGTCTAAGCTTTTTTAATGCCTAGTTTCTATCAGGGTTTAGGTTCTATTTTTAGTTGCTTTGGTATTCACTGTAGCAGTAATAATGGAAATTATGTAATTAATGGGGATTCTCGAGGTTATAGGCACTGCAATAAGTCTGTTTTGACAAGGGATGATCAACTTGGTACTTATGTTCATAATTTTGATAGTATTTCTTGTAAAGGGGGGAATGGAAGACATGGTAAACTCCTATAGTTTTTTTGGCAACACAGACCAAGTCTGAATCTGGACAGGGTCCAGCCGGATTAGGTCATGACCACCCTATTTTTGGGACTATTTTAGATGTATATCCACTTTGTAACTTCGATTCTGTAAAGTAGTACAAGTTTTAATTACAAAAAAAGTGTTCACTAGCCACAATTTAAATGGTTGTGTTATTTAACTATGATTCTGTAATAATAGTTAATATTTTTGTTTTATATTTAAGTAAATAATTTCATAAATATATAAGCACAAGTGTTACACAATTTTAATTTTGCACACTATTCCTTCTCAATATTTGTAGCCAAGGCATATAAAATTCTTAATTCTTAATTTGTACATTTTACTAAATTCTAACACTGCAGAATTTGAACATTTTACTAAATTCTAACATTGCAGAATTTGTACATTTTACTAAATTCTAATAAATTAATTGTCAAAATTGTAATTTTTTTCATTGCCGGAGTGACAACTAAAAATGACCAATTGTTATGTGGTCATTTTTAGTCTAGATATCCCATGACCAAATTTGGTCATTTAACTTGGTTCTTTTTAGTTGGTTTTTATCCCGTGACCAAAAGTGGTCATTTATCTTGGTCTTTTTTAGTTAGCTCACTTAACTTTATCAATTTTGGTCATTTGTCCCTTGAAAAAAACTATGGTGACCAAAATTTTTGGTCTCCTAGTCACTAATCTCTCATTTTCCACTAGTGTAGACTCAAAAGACAAAAGTATTAAGTATCAAAATAATACAAAAGGCATGGTAATGAGGAACAAACAAATACATCTGTCTAAATTTTCCATGACCCTGTGGTGTCATGTACGATGACAACCAAATACAAAGGTAAATGAATCTCACATTTTGGCCCCAAGAGAGTTATCGGGACTTCTAAGCCTAATTACCATTCCCTAAGGGACTACAATCAATGTGATGTTCTGAATCTTACATTCCTAGAAAAGTCTATAATTTTAAATAATCTTCGAAAGGACTAGGATAGGTTGCTCTAATCAAATGCCATAAAGCAGTTTTTGTTTTGAAAATATAGTTTTTTCAAATATCTGTGTTTTCCAACCAGTCGCTAATTGTTGCCACTGCAACCACTATCCCAATTTTTTTGTGATTTTAGGTCCCCTCCTTAGATTTTTTTTAGCTTTTAAGCTTTCCTATACTACTTTCTCTCTTTGAATATCCTTTAATAACTTAGTTTATTTTTCACAAGTTAGAAAAATCCTTTTGTCAAAAGTTAAAACTCAGGGTTTTCACCATATGTGTCAACTAAACTCATCGATTCTGGCCGACACATCGAAGAAACTCATGTTTTTCATCCGATTTTTGTTTATTCTTTATTGAGTCTCATAAAATTTTGTTGAGTTTGTCGATACATTGAAGAAACTTGGTCTTTTGAGCTGATATTATAGATGTGGTGATCCTTCTCTTTCCAATAGTTTGATCAAAGTGTTTGTGAAGGTTGTCGAGAGATCTCACTTATTGGCGGCGACATTAACGGGTAGAATTAGAGAGTTGAGCCGATTTGATCGGGGGGATTTATCTACCATATTCAATGACATCCCTTTAGGAACTCTTCATGAGTTTTTCTGACGTGCCTTTATGCAGCGTAAATCATATTTTCATGCTGATACGTTTGGCTGGTCTAACTATTTACAGCTGATGAATCTTTATGTTTTTGGCTGATGAGGTTTTATCCATCGTCTTTGATGAGTCTCCGCGATAGTGTCGGAAGAACTCCAATTTTGGATTCGACACAGTCGCATTTATTATTCTTTCACCGTCGATTATTATTGCATTTAGGACCTTGCTGATATTGTTATGGTCGTTAAGAGTGTCAACTGCTATCCGATAATGTCAGATCTACTCTATAATTTCACCCAACAATGTCACGAGATCTTTAGTTTTCCTTGCCACTTCAGAATCTTGTTGATACAATTTATATCTTTGGCGCGAAACGACGTTTTCACCCTTTGGAATTTAATCACCCAATTACTACCTTAATGTTGTTTTCCATGTTTTTTATATAAGTTGTGGAAGGATTTTTTTACAGGTTGTTACTACTATTGTTTGGGATGCCCTGAACTGTTGGTTTCCATGTGTAGTCCCCACAGACCGCTTGATCTAAATTTTTTCACCAACTATCAAGCCACCATTTTCCAGGTATGCTCTAGACCTCATCATGGTTGTGTTTTGTTGATTTCAGTTTCGTAAAACGGTGTTTTAGAATTTTTTGCATGTATGGGATTAGGGATTTTTCTGGGCCATAGTGTTTTTAATTTTTCCTGACCCTGTAGAGTTTCATTTTTTTTTTCTTTGGGCTCACTAACCTTTGGAGGATTCTCCCCAAGTCAGGACACACTGAAATCCTTAACATCCCTCTATTTTATTTTGATCTTCGGGAGGGTTTCTCACCTGCTCCACACCACCCATCTTCACCGCTCAGGCCATGGACATTCGTGTAACAGGTGTTGTCATTGGTGAGGGTTTGGCCAGTCAAGTGTTTCACTAACTATGCCTCCTCTATCTCATATTGATCAGCAGCGAGAGGGGAGGGTACCACCATTGGCCGACATAAGGTTTTCAAGAGGATCCTCATGCTGTGAAGACGGACTAGGGATTTTCATGAGTTGCCCTAGTATGAAAAGCCATCGTAGGGTTTTTCATCATCTCTTGTGAGGAGAATCCCTGGTGTATTATTTTTTCGATTAAAGTGTTTGAGTCGAGCCCATAAGAAAACCTGGTAAGGTCGATCTTGATCTAATGCACCCGAGGTGTTTGATTTTCAAAACCTAGAGTCTAAAACTTGTGGCAACATGTGGAGATTTCTTTTGAATTGATCTAGCTATGACCTATTTTTCACCTTCTGATTTGTTTTTTGGGGTGTAGCTGAATAACCTTTGTTTTGTGTCACAGGGCCTTCTAATATGTTTAAATATGAGTAGGTAAATACAGTTTATTGATGAATACACTCTTATATGTTGTTATCTAGGTTTGATTTACCTTAATTATAGTTGTGCATCTCAATGTATTCTATTAATGATTCATGCATGCTTTTGATCATAGTAACCCTAAGACATGTCTTGATATTGTAGCCTCAATCCTCATACAACACCATGCCTAATAAAGGAAAAAAGAAAGCTAAGGTCACAAAACAAGATTCAGACATGGAGATGTTACCTAGAATGGAAATTATTTACGACACAAAATCCATTAGAAGAGTGGAACCAGAATTTAAGTGGGGACATATTTACCAAATGATTAAAGACAAGACCATTCCAGATGAAGGCTTAGAGGACATACCACTGTATGTAAACATAAAAATATATTCCATCACAAAAGTATCTACACACCATGATATTTTCCCCTGTGCCGAGGTGATCGGTTGGATCCTGTATAGGGCACATGTAGCTACTATGATTGTGTCAATCATGGAAAAAAAACCTTTTTCTTCCTTCATCCCTGCATACTTTGCCAAATATTGCAAGCTACCAGCACCCCGGGTTCATATGACAGATAAATGGGTAGGGGATCTGGATTTGGATGTGTTTATTTGTGCTAAGTGAATGATGATATCCAAGAAGCAGTTTCACCATAAATCCTTAGGAGAATACGAGACTGCCAATTCGTGCATCTCATATCGACTCATAGCCCTGATGCTAAATCAGATCTTCGGCCGAGAAAACGGGATGTTCTATAAGATGAGTTGGGTTTTGATGATATATTATGTAGCCATGCAAAGAAATATCTTCAACTGGGATGATATAGTGGTAGATATCTTGTCATCATGCATAGTTGTAGCATTATAAAGTTTGACCCTAAGGAAATATAAGTTCTACATGAGCTCCTTTTTTATTGACTGTATCTTTTGTATGCACCCATTCCCAAAGTTGAATTTGGATTGGGATCCTGTTAGGACTCCTGTGTACTCTGCGTATCATATCCTATGAGCAGACAAGTATTTAAGCTCTTACAAGAATATCTGTGAATATTTTTTGTTTCCATTATATGAGCTGATTTTTTTGAAAGAATGCAATTGCGTGTCTGAAGGAGCACAAGATACAGTAAGTGAATATGGAGATTACTATTTCTCCAAGGAAGGTTTGTATTTGAGGATGTATAGAGGATCCACGGCTCCTTCACTACTTCGAAGATATGCTACTGATTATGTCATCCATAAGGAGGTGGTAAGAATGTTACACATAGATGGTGTCGGGAAATTCATGTTTGATATGAAGAAAGTAGTCTACCCACCACTACCTTTTTGCATTGGTAGTTATAAATTTGTTAAGGTGAAGAGTGCCTTGGACTTTGTAAGAGAACTAGAGAATTTCCATTTCAGATAGAAAAGTTTCCATAGAAATGACTTGTGGGACAAAGTTTCAAAATATTGTTCATCTGTAGGGGTACATTTTGAATACTCTGATCACATTAACAAGGATGAGCAGATATACCGAAATTCATGTAACATGATCGTGTTGAAGAAATGCCTTAGGAATAAAATCACGAGCATGGGAGGTAAAGGAAGTAGTAGTGGCACCTCTGAACAACATAAACAAAAAGAAGAAGATGCCAAGAAGAAGGAAGAAGAATCCTGAAGGTTAGTTGAAGAAGCAGAGAAATTAATAGCTAAGGAGGCACAAAGAAAAAATTAAGAAGAAGAACAAAGGTAGAAAGATGAATAAGCCCAAAGGAAAAGGGAAGAAGAATAAAGGATGCAAAATGAATCAACTGACAGAACAAGGGAACCGGCAGAGAAGGCAACTAAAGAACTGAAAAGGAAAGAGTAGGAGGACCAGGACAGAGAGAAACTGGAGCAGGACCAAGCCCATGAAAATCCAGTTGAATCTTTTGTCCCATTGGGTAGCACAATGATAGGAATCCAAGTTCCACTGGTAGAGCTTGGATTGGTACCATTCATCCCATCTAATAAACATACCGTGGCTAATTTAGACACCATTTTATTTGACAAGAATAAGAAAAGAATTGTAAAAAGGTAAAAGAAGAGGTTGACAGTAGGTGATCAACTTGTAGAATTCATGGTGACGAAAAATATAATCATTCAAGGGACAAATGAAGACCCTAAACTCCATGCAATGGTGAGCGTAGCGGAAGCACAAGCTAGCGCAAATAATGTCAGTAAGCTGGTAGAGGATGTTGGGAATTACAAAGAAAGAATGTCCCAGATGAAGGAGACTCTGAGAAAATAAAGAGGAGAGGGACAATAATTAAAAAGAAAACATGATGATACTTTCTCAGAGTTTGAGAGACTCAAGAAGGCATATCAAGTTCTGGAATCGGACAAGGATGCACTAATATTTGTAGTTGCAATCACCGAGGGAGAAAACATAGATCTTGAAAGCAAGGTTTCAGAGTTGGAAATGCAAAACTCCATATCCAACAAGCAATCAGAAGAACTAGAGACACGGAACAACCTTCTAGAGAAACAACTCAAGAGAGCTAACGAAAAACAACCCGATATTACTCCATTCCGTAGTCAAGCATGTTTGTTGCAAAGGAAAATAAACCAAGTTCAGTTAAAATTGGTGGAAGAAATATATAAGATTAATCAAATAGAGTCCAGACTGAAGGAAATAGAAAATGACTCATCAGAGTTTAGGAAAGGATTATCAAAAGTTGCAGAACTTATGCAAAGTCAGCTAGTTTGGATTGGAACCAATTTAGTTTTTCCTGACAACATGCCCCAAAAGACTACAAGAGGATTTAAGATGGAGTTGGAACTCTTGGATTTCAGCAACAAGGAAGCAGTAAGATTGAATAGAGCAATTTGAAAGACTGTGGAAAAGTGTAAGGAATTCTACAAGAAAATGCGTATGACACACGATAGATGTCAAGCTTTAGCCTCAACCCAGGTTCAGGATTTTCCAGACAAAGATCAACATTTGAAGAATCTCTAGGACAAGTTGGAGACAAATGAGCAAATCATTCAAAATATCGAAAGCATTGTTGAGGAAGCAATCAGAATTGGGTTGTGCAAGCTTCGGTTCATAAATATCTCTTTGATGAGTTGTTGATACAGACCACACCAAAGGTGAAAGAGATATAAGCTTATCTAGACAATCATGAAGGAACTGCATGGTTGCTAGAGCCAGTGGACTATCGAATCATCAATGAAGAAGCTCATGCATGGGGCATTTTTATTTAGAAACCAGTTGGACCCACCTAGGAATTTATTTGATCTCCATGTGGAAAATTTATGTAAATTATTTTTATCTTTATCTTATTTCTATTTTCCTAGTGTGGTACACTAGAGGATGAATTTTGTAAATCGAAGAGTCAAAGAAACCCAAAGGGAAGGGGTAGCCCAAAATTCATGTCTAAAGGTATAAATAGGGGTATATTAGAGATCACAGGGTGCTTTTTCTAGCACATCTATGTTGAATATATTTGTATGAGAACTGCTTCTTTTATGAATAAAGATGACCAAATTTTGTTGGAGGAAGGACTATACGAGTTTCCAAATGGATTGTGTGGATTGTTGAATATTGAACTATTTTTGTTTTAGCCTGCTACACAACTGTGATATCGTTCTAACTTGTTGAATTAATTCCGCATTTTATGAATTATTTTACTTTCTGTTAGAAATCTATGCATGTAAATGAGTAATGAATGTGTTATCAGAATAGAGTTATCTTTGTTTATATTTTCTGTTCTAATTATGTATGTAGAATTCGAACAACTACCTATAAGATTCCACTAGCAACATTAAATTATATTACTCATATTAATTTTAATATCTACTCCCCTGGGGATAGGTAGGATATTTTAGTTGTTTTTTACTTTGGGTGATTGAGGAGAAATTGATTCGTGTAAGGAAAGAGATAAGACCCTGCGCAACTCACTTGTGTTCTCACTTGGGAGGTTCTTGTTTTGTCAATCACCTGCATTTAGTATAGGAACTTGAATTTCATCCCTTAATATATAAAATAAACAAATGGTGGACCAGGATGCAACCGGTAAATCATATTTAAAACATTCTTTTAACTCTATAGTAGACGAGCTGCTAACCAGACAGATTCCCCATACCAAACAGTAAATGATCTAATTAGGAACGATTATTGGGTAGAATCCCTGTTGTCGGTACTGTAGTAAGGATTTCTCCCTACTACAGGGGCAGGAATGGCTCCCTTCTTTCTATAGGACAGAAGGGTAGGTTCCTTCTAGTGGGTAAAGGCAGAAAATGAAAATGTAATGTAAATAACAGAAACGAAAGATAAACTATGAGCAGAAAATAAAAATGTAAGGTAAATGGCAGTAAAGTAAACTAAGTAAAAATGGAAAATATGGAAGCATTGGTGAACCCCTTTGCAAACAGGGGTTAGGGTTCCACCTCCAAAGACCTGCAAGCAAAGACTAAGCTACAATAACCTGCAAAACAATGTTAACAACAAAACTTGCAAATGAAATAAGGGTTAGAAATCAAAGCAAACTAAACATGTAAGAAACAACAATAAACATGGGTATACCTTCTCTTGGGTGGAAATGGGCCACCATACCCAAGCTTGTGGAAGCACCTCTCTTGGTTGGGGAGCTTTGGGTCAATGGCAATGGAGGAGAGGGAGTGTGGGTGGCTTGAGAGGAAAATGTGTCTCAAGGCATCCACGGGCAGCATAACAATATGCAAGGGAGAAGTGTTTTGTGAGTGACCCCCCACCCTCCTTTTATAGCTTTTCCAAGGGGTTTTAGGGTTTTAAGCCCTTGGTCAGGGCTTTAGCCCCTTTTCTAGGCCTTTAGCCCCTTTCACCCTAACTTTATCTCCTTTTAGGGTTTTAGCCCCTTTTTGAGGGATTTAGCTCCTAGGAGGCTATTTTGGGCTATTTTTTGGGATTTTATCCCCTTTTCTTCATCCTTAGGCTATTTTGAGGGTGTGGGGGTTTAATGGAGGGTCAAATGGAGTGATATGAGGGTCATGAGATGGTTTCCTTGGGTGGTGTAGGCCATAGAGAGCTATGTGGTGGATTTTTGGGTTAACAGATTGCCCCTTGATGTGTGAGGGCAAGAGCTCAATGTATGGCTGACGAACATCATAGGATTTTTCTATGTAGACATGGTGCTTCTGGGGCTGGGGCATGGTGGCTTTTGGTTTTTGTATTAATATGGTTCCCATCAATGGGTGAGATACAATAAATTTGTGACATGTATATGGACGAGGCGAGCATTCCCATGCTCGTGACAATGTCGAAAGAATAATTTGATCTATGATCTAAAATACAAGAGTTGATCATATATAATTGATGTTACAATAATGGTTGCCTCCATGTGAGGCTGAATACAATACTGATCTAGTATATTGGACCCATGGAATTATCATGGAATGCTATATCCTCATGACTGATGATTTGCTGGATCTATAATGGTACATAGCTGTATGGACTTGTTGATTAAGAGTCAGAGTCTCTATGGTACAAGTATGATTGAATCAATCATAAAGGTATATCGAAGCACTATTGGGGCTTCAGATCAATGTCTCCAACACAACCCAAAAATCACAAAGGACATAACCTGTTTAGGTCTCTCAAGTGGACTCACCAATGTGCTAGAGTTGGGTGACATCCAGGGTCTTCAACCAAGTACTGTGTGGAACAAAGCCTGAATGAATCTCATCGGTGAGATGATGGATTTGAAGTCGAGCACGTGAGAAGCAACCATCCTGAGAAGCACTAAGGACTCCTCTCAAGTGGTCCAAGGAACTCATCAACAATCTCAATGAAACCAAGGTACAGGGACCTCTAGGTCTATCCTCTAGAATATGTGTGTTGGCATCAACAGAGGGAGACCTGCCCCTAGTCAAGGAAATGATGTTTCTTTGACCAGGAGTGCGAGGGAGATAACCAAAAGATGTGAAGAAATCTGTGAATTGACTCACTAAATAGGGAGGGCAGGGGGAGGGAAAGAACTGAACAGGGGTAGGGGGAGTGTGGGAGACTCAAACTTCCTTTTTTCAGAGTATGACGGTAGGTCAAACCAAGCAGCAAATGAATCTAACTCAAGGGAATGGGATCATAGCTGTAATACCGGGAATGTCGCTGCAGATGGTAAATACTTGGAGGAGGTGGATACTTTTGATATTGATGGGATCCAAGGAAGACACACTGTAGAGTGCTCTTAACAAAGGTGACCCAATGTGGGAATGCTGCCAAGCTATTTACTGTGGGGTGGTGTCTAGGGACACCATTATGGTACGATCTCGTGGATTTTTGGTGAGCCCGAGAAAGTAAATGCTCGATGGTGCTTTCAATTTTAGAGAGTCTGAAAGCACGAAGAAGACTCCAATGGGGGCTCTTTTTCATTGGTAGTCTCATGTGCCCAAAAAAGGATAAAAGTATACATAGGAGAGCTCGCCCATCCTGTAGGGGATGAGAGACTTCTTTACCGTTGGTAGTCCAATCAGGATGGAAAAGGTTAAACCTATACTAATTGGAAGGTCATTCAAATACTTTTACAAGCATGAACGAAACCATGTTTGCTTGGAAATATTTTCTTGATGAGACGGCTGGAAAAGTGCTTAACGACAACCGGTGGTGAGCGTTTTTTGTAAAGAGCGGCCCCTCTGCCCGAGAAAGCATAAAAGTATGCAGAGGGGAACGATCTTGGCTTGAGTGTGCCAAGGAGGTCCTTTTCAATTGATGGTCTACATGGTCCACAAAAGGAGGTAAATGTGACGATGTAGATGCCCTTTCCTATACTTTAGCAAGTAGGAAAGGAAGCAATTGCTCTCGGCTATATTTTCATTATTTTAAGGAGTCAGAAAAGAGCTTAAATGCAACTCCAATGTGGTCAACCGATGGTGGTGGCACAAGAGGTGCCTCATGTCAGGACGGTGGACAGAGGCCCAAAGTTCATCTACACAGTATGGATAGAGCAGAAGGCTCTCAAACATACCAATACATGCCTGGGATATATCACGGCAGAGGCTCACAAGTTGGTGTAGTAGAGGCACACAAAACGAGGTGGCTCTCAGACAGAGGTTAAGAGAGCATGTGTGTGTGTTGCGGTGGATAGAATTAACTACATGTGATGTGAGTGCAAGTCCAGGGGAGCTTATATGCCAAATACATGGAAGAAAAGGAAATAGTTTTGTGGACAGTGGTCTAGAGGTCCGCATAAGGTGCGGTGAAAAATACAATTATAAATACAAAAATAAAAATAAAATTACATTCCTTAACAGGTGGCAGCCTGAAAACTCGCATGAGTTGCGATCGGGGATTGTGATACAAGTACAGGTCCATAGACACTTGCATCATTATGCCATGGCTCATAAATTGAGGTGACTTGTGGGAAATGGTCCCAACATTTGTTTGTTAAACATGAGATGATCGTCTCATAAAGAGATATAAGTTTGAGCCCAGAGGTGTGAGAGGTGTCTCAAACTGGTTCCGGGTGACTTTGGATTAGCAGCTAATGGTGCTGCCCTTGATTTGTGTTGAAAAACGTTGAAAAATAAGAAAGGGAAAAAACTACGCTATAAGGGACTCATAGTGGTTATATCAAGAATGGACTCTCTTGAGGTGGATCCCGTTGTGCGGCTTCTTCAAGAGTCGATCGTCTGAGTAAGCGAAGAGGTATGCCCCCTTGCTGAGGTGAAGGTCATTGGTAAGGTGGGATGATGGAATCTGGTCTTTTATGGGAAGAATTGATTCCACACTATGGTTTAAAGGGAATGGGGTAAAACCAAAGGCGGTCTTACATATATCTCCGTCATCGCGTATGTGGTGTCGGGACAGATCAAGTGGATCTTCCAGAGATGATGAGACGAAATGGCAAGTAGTGCTAGATATCATGAAAATGGTATTGGTTGTGGCTTTGGTTTCCTTGCCCCCAGTCTTTGTTGGAGGAAGAGGGGCAGGCATGGAGATTGGAGGAGTCTTTGATGGACCTAGAGGTAGGTGCAACATCATCTCAATTGGCTGGACATGAGTCAACACATCTTGGGGACTCAGAGGTATGGTAGGTGGTTCAAGGTACCACACATGATCTCCCAGTGTGAAATCATGTAGATTGTGGGTTGCTAAGACATACTTGCTCATGATCCTGAATGGTAGGAAAAGGAAAAGGAAAAGAAAAAGGAAAAGGATCATGTTGAGTGGGAATGAAACCCACTGTTTCCCTGGTAAATGAGGTTGAGGTTGCAACTAAGGTTGTGGCTGCGGAAACAATAGAAGAGATAGGTTTAATGGACCGTTAGTGATGGTGGAGACAAGAGGGTCTGTAGAAATGGACATAAATGGACACGGTTTATGAAGAAGGAGGCACGGGTGAACTTCTTTGATCAAGGTGATCTCAGACTCAAGGGAATGGTGATGGAGGCCAGCGAGAGCCATTCAAAATTTAGGAAAATATTGGTAATTGTGGGAGTAATGTACATACAAGTTGCAAAGGGTGCAAGCATGGTTTGTCCTCAATGCCTTGTTCTTGACTACTGGTGCGGTATGGATTTCAACCACGGGGATGTTTTCGTTTGTATCCATGGCATCTAAATGCGCATGGATCATTGGGATTTCAGGGAAACTCTGAGCTAGATGGCCCTATTGCTCACAGACGGTGCAAGGTGGGACTTGTCATGGTTCTGCAGTGGCTTTGGTGTTCTTGCCCCTAGCCTTTTTGGCTTGGGGCGATGCAGGTGTAGGTGCAGATGCAGCGGTTGGCTTGTGCGGACCGACTGGAGGGTGAGACTCAACCGCGATGGGTTACACCAGGGTTAAGACCACCTAGGGCATTGGTGGTTGAGCTGGTGGATCAAGGTACCACATTGAGATGCCCAACATAAATTTGGGTATGCTTAAGGTAGCCATGAATGGTTTTCTCATGACACCAAGTGGGGGGAAGAGGAAGGGAATCATATGGACTAGGGACAAGCCCACATAACTCCTGACTGGTTGCATGTGGGGATGCGGTTGTGGTTGTGGCTGCGTGTAATGCTGCTGCTGTGAGTGATGTTGCGGTTGCTGTTGGTGTTGTGTCTTGGGACGATGTTGTGGTTGTGGTTGGGGATATGGCTACAGTTGTTGTTTGGGTGAAGCGGTGCTAGATGAGACCACATACAAGTCCACAATTTCGTTTTGTGTCGGCGGTGGCGATACTAAAGGGAAAGGAGTCATCATGGTGGGATCGGTAAACAACCCAGGGCCCACATTCAACAATGGGAAGGCTGTTTTGTTTTCAATCGTGGTGTTAATTGTAGGGATGACATTGGCATGTGTGTTTGTCCCTTGTGGCTCAATGGTGGTGATGGTTGGGAAAATGTTGGTTAGTGTCGTTAACCCTTGGGGATCATGATAAGTGAGCTGGTCAACCGTCATAATCTTCCCT
Source organism: Pseudotsuga menziesii (assembly GCA_001517045.1). Classification (NCBI taxonomy): domain Eukaryota; kingdom Viridiplantae; phylum Streptophyta; class Pinopsida; order Pinales; family Pinaceae; genus Pseudotsuga; species Pseudotsuga menziesii. The sequence goes on from LPNX010528885.1 coordinate 45,377, forward strand.
TCGTGGGGGAACATCATGAGATGGAAGATAGTTGATGTGACTACTCGCATGGCATACATGTAACTCCTTTCAAGGAGGAGGTTGTAGTCTAGTTGAGCGTTGATGACCTCGATGTCAATCAGGACTGTCTTCTCGGCTAACGTGATGGGGACATGTGGGAGGATTCCTTGGGATTTAGTGGGATGTCCATCATAATCCCATAGATTTATGGAGGATGGTTGCAAAATTGGTGATCCAAGTTTATGCCAATTCAAAGTAGACATGATGCATGTAGATGCCCCCTCATCCACTATGCATCGGTGCACAACCAAATTCCAGATGGACACCAGGATTTGGAAGGAAATAGTGGAGGGCATGCGCGGTTCCCCATTCTCCGTGTCAAAGGTAATCATCTTGGAGTCGGAGGGATATACTACCCCTAGGGTGGCTAGTAAGTATTTTCATTGCATTGGGAATGTTTTGAGTACCTCAAGAGTGGACATGGCGGTTGGTGTTTGGGCCAAATCATCCACAATGTTATAGCTGACTGCAGCTCTAGCTATGGCATTATTGGTAACTCTGCATATGGGGGGCACAGGAATGGGGGTAACTAAAGAGGTAGGTTGATTGTCTTAGATGTGGATGCTACTGATGAGTCAACAAGTTTAGTGCTGGTACCATACTGATTTTTTCTGGTTTGCAAGTTGACCTCTTCAGTCGTCATGGCTAGCAGGTGATGAACACCTGTTTCAGCTATGGGAGGTGCCCCCAAAGTGTTGGGATTGGTCTAGGGAGGGGGTACGGTTGCCACCAATCCTTGGATTGGTAGTTGGTTTTGAAGCACCATGGGGGGAGGTCCTTGTCGTTCCTGGTTGGGTTGGGCTTGGTTGGAACCATTGGTGGCTTGTTGGGCCTCGTTTTGAATGGCCTACTTAGCGCGATCCATGAGGGGACACTCGAACATGTAATGCCCATAAAAATCATAGAGTGTGCATGGTTGGTTTGTGCGCAATGGGGCATTGCGTCTTGGTGCATTCTGTCATGGGGGGTTTTGGGCCGGTAGGTTAGCCGCGACATTGTTGGGAGGGTTCAGTTGTTGACCACCTCCCTGTAGTTGATTATTGACTTGGTTGTGGGGCCAGTTATTTCTATCTTTCCCTTGTTGATTGTTGGGGGAAAGCTGGTTGGGACGATTTTGCTGTGCGAACACTTGTCCCAATGGAGCGGGGGAGGGTACTTGAACTTGTTGCACTAGCGGTGCATATTAGATTTGTGGGGGTGGCAATGCCACAAATGTGGGAATTTTCCCCACATACTACTGTGTTGGCCAAGCCATGGCTTGAGTCTGCTATGGTGGAGTAGGTTGTGTGTAGAAGGTTGTTGCTCCGGACTGGGACATCATTCTTGCATAGTCTAGAGCTTGATCCTGGTAATCAACACCAACAATGTTTCTTGGTTGTGGTGTAATGGTAGGTGGTCTCAGTTGAGGTTGTGGCTATTGGGAGACCGACCCTATGATTTCATCCACAGTGTGGGATGCCCCTGGTGCATTGCGGTAGGAGGTACTCGAATAGGGAGCGTCTAGAATGACAGTGTACAAGTATCCAGACTGAGCATAGATAAGGTCAAAATGTTGGGCCTTCAATATGGCCTCTTCTTCAGATTGGGGACGTTTGGATGCAACATCCTTTGCTATGGGCGGGAGCAAGGTCTTAGGGAACCAATCCAAGAATATCCTATCATTAAGTTGGATTTTGCATAGACTACGACGTCATTACCACTCATGGATATGGTCAGTTATAAGAGTGGCAGTTCTTTGGCGACAGGATAACAGGATCTCCACTCCCTCGTCATATCTAATGGGGAGTTGGAAATACTGTAGGAACATGAAGGCTAAGGAGTTAAATCCTGGATACTTTGATTATGGCATCTCAATGTACCATTTGGCCACAACACCTATCAGGGTGCATTGGAATAGCCTTAGCTTGATGGAGTCATCTATGATGCTGTTGGATGAGCACCATAGATGGAATGTCATTATGTGGTTTTGGGGACATTCCCCTGCTTTTCCTTCAAACTTGGGGATGTATGATGGTAACTTAGTTGGCATGGGTGGCCAAAAAGCTTGGTGGCAAATGGGGTCATTCGTTAATCTATCCAAATCAGGAAATTTAATACAAGCCATGAAAGGCATATTTGACCCCAAGTTGATGTGGGGCAGGGCTGCGATGGGGGTGGGGTTTGTAGGTGCATAATTCATCTACACAGCTGGGGGTGCTTGTGGTGGCACCATTGCAGATGGGCCAATGCCCATAAGTGTTGTGGGTGGGATAATATGAGTGGTGGGGACATTGCCCCCATGTAAGACAGTAGGGGCATGTTAGTTTTTCAACATTAAGCTAACATTATTAGGATCTTTAACTGAGAGAATAAAAAGCATAGCAATCAAACACAAGATACAATGAACATAGTGTTTTTCCTTAGGGAAACCATAAAGGAGAAAACCCCGCAACTTCCTTAGAGATAGAATCGACAATAAAATAGAAAATCCCAAAACAGTAAGTGATATCGCGACAGCAGTAATATTCTTCTTGTCTAGCCCCAGTGTCTTCTCCTTCCTCAACTATGCGCTACACTTGAGTTTGGATGAGTTGTATGATAAATAGAGACTCCAGTTCTCTATTTATACTAATCTCGACATGACTAAAACCCTACTAGGGCCGACCTCTACTTAGAGAGTCTAATAACCCTAGTGCCCCAGAACTGCGGGGACTTTAACACTTAGACAATCGGAGGGTTACTCACTATGAATTGACATGACTTGTTTACATTATTGATCCTCTCGATTGGAACATTGGGGCATGAAAATATGACTCAATTACATAATAGATACATCCTATAATAAACATCGGGTTACAAGACATAATATACATAGATGAATACATTTTGAAGTTACAAATACATCAACACTCCCTCTTAACTAGGAAGGTATTCTTTCGACACAATTTTCAGCACTGGTCTTCTTCTCTACATCAACTGGATCATCTCGTCATCTTCAAGTCTTCTTCAGTATTCAAGTCTTCTTTGTCTTCAAGTCTTCAAGTCATCTTCTTCTTCAAGTCTTTTTCATCTTCAAGTCATCTTCTTTATCACGGGATCTGCATCATCATGACTACTGGATCATCACTCAATATGGATCATCATCAAGTCTAGATCATCTCATCTGGATCACTTGATCTGGATCATCAAGTCTGGATCATCTCATCTAGATCACTTGATCTGGATCATCATTTGCTATCTCATAATGGTGCTATCTCGATTCTTCTCGTCACAGGAAGTTCTACAGAGTCAATCCTGTAGGCATACCTTTCATGTAGGTATTCATCAGCGCTTATATCTGACACTTAAGTCAGAATGGCCCGCCCAGCTCTTACATCTAACCACAGCTTGTTAGAAAGGCACACCTAGCACTCAGATTTGACCTCATCTTGTCAGAAAGGCCCAGTACTCACATCTGACCTCATCTTATCAGAAAGGATCAGCACTTATATTCGATCATGTGCAAGCACATTGCATAGAAAAGGCTCTGCACTTACATCCAACCTCATCTTATTGGAAAGGCACTGCACTTACATCCAACCCCATCTTGTCGAAAAGGCACAACACTCACATCTGACCATGTGTAAACACATCGCGCCAGAATGGCTCAGCACTTATATCCAACCTCATCTTGTCAGAAAGGCTCTGCACTTACATTTGACCATGTGTAAACACATCACATCGAAAGGGCATGTACTCACATCTGATCATGGAGGAACTAATCCTACCATCGCATCAGAATGGCCCCCATTCCCAGACTGAGCTACCTAGTAACTGACCAGGTGCCTCCATTCCTAGAATGGTAGTTTCCCTTACATCTAACCTACTCGTCAGAATGGAAAACACTCACATCTAACATGGAAGGAACTTAATCCTTTAGCCATGATAGAATGGTTCAGCCCTTACATCTGATCAAGTGGGAACACATCCCTCTATCACATCAGAATGGCTTCTCAGTCCTATACTAATTTTTCCTGGTAATTGACCAGGTGCCTCCATTCCTAGAATGGAAGTTTCCCTTACATCTATCCTACTCGACAGAATGGCCAACACTCATATCTGACATGGAAGGAACCAATCCTCTCACCGTGACAGAATGGCTCATCCCTTACATCTGACCATGGAAGGAACCAATCCTCTCACCATGTCAGAATGGCTATGGGTCTCATCACTTTTTCTTGGAGGAAACCTCGATCTGGATAACACCAAGCTTCTCCCTGAAGTACTCGAACTTCAGCCTAGCCAATGGCTTTGTCAATACATCAACTATCTATTCCTCCGTCGCAACATACTGGAGCTTCACTGCTCCCCTCTACACCATATCCCTGATATAGTGATACTTGATCTCAATATGCTTCAACTTGTCACGGAACACTGGATTCTCTGACAACTTCACGCAACTCTGGTTGTCACAGTGTATACAAGTAGCATCCAACTAGAGATCAAATATATCAGACAGTAGCTTCCGCAGCCATATTGCCTCACAACTAGCTGAACAAGCTGCGACATACTTTGCTTCAGCTGTACTCAGTGCCACAGAGGATTGCTTCCTGCTAAACCAAGAGATCACACATGATCCCACACTGAAGCAACATCCTGAAGTGCTCTTCCTATCAATGGCACTACTTTCCCAATCTGAATCAACATAACCCTCCAGGTTAATCTTCTGATTCGCATCGTACTTGATCCCATAATAAAATGTACCCCTCAAGTACCTCAGAATATGCTTTGCAGCAATCAAGTGAACATTTCTCAGATCTGTCAAGAACTGGCTTAAGGTGTTCACAGTAAATCAAATGTTTGGTCTCATGTTCATCAGGTACATCAATGACCCAATCACCTGATGATACATCATGGCATCAACCGTCTCTGATGAAGCATCTCTCAATAGCTTCAGGTTTGGTGCCATAGGTGTGTCCATGGCTTTGCAGTCCATCATCCCAAACCTCTTCAGGATCTCTACTGCATACTTCCCCTGTCCAAGGAAGATTCCATCTGAACTCTACCACATCTCCATACCTAGAAAGTAGTGCATCATACCCAAGTCCTTCATCTTGAACTCGAAAGCAAGCTTTCTCTTCGTATCAGTGATCAACCCATATGTACCTATCACAAATAGATCATCTACATATAGTAGAAGCATCACTGGGTTGCCATCCTCAACCTTGTAGTAAAGGTTGGAATCTGCTTTACTCTTGGTAAAGCCCAAACTAGATTGAAAGCTGTCAATTCTATCGTACCAGGTCCTAGGTGCTTGTTTCAAATCATACATGGCTTTATTCAATCTGCACACATGAGACTCCCTATCATGTATCTCAAAACCGAGTGGCTGCTCCACATACACTTCCTCTTCTACTACACCATTCAAGAAGGCAGTCTTGACATCCATCTGGTGTATCTTCCATTTCATCACTGCAGCCAAAACAAGTACTGATCTGATGGAAGTGTATCTAGCTATAGGTGCAAAGGTTTCTTCATAATCAATTCCTTCTTTCTGAGAGAACCCCCGAGCCACAAATATTGCCTTATATTTTTCAATGCTACCATCTGCATCATGCTTGATCTTGTAGATCCATTTGGAAGTTACAATTGACTTCTCTTTTGGTCTTGGGACANTGAGAGAAACCCCGAGCCACAAATATTGCCTTATATTTTTCAATGCTACCATCTGCATCATGCTTGATCTTGTAGATCCATTTGGAAGTTACAATTGACTTCTCTTTTGGTCTTGGGACAACATCCCAAACATCGTTCTTCATGATCGATTGGTACTCTTCGATCATAGCATCCTTCCACTCCTTTTTTTGTCGCTTCTTCATAAATGGAAGGCTCTTTATCAATGAAATCACATAGTAAAGCTACATACCCGGAACAGGATCTCGTTCTCTTTCTTTCTCTGTGATTTTATTCTGGACCCCCGTATCTTTCCGCACCTTGGATAAGTTCTCGTACCCAAGCAGGTTTCCTCTTATGAGGGTTCTTCTCCAGAGGTGGATCTATAGGTCTTTGTGGTTCTTCAAATTCTTGATATTCTTCTTGAGTTTCTTCATTCATGGTTGTATCATGAATTATGGGTGCTTCTGTTTCTTCAGGTTCTTCAGCAGGTCTCTTTTTGGATTTGTTATAAGCTGTGTCTTCATCAAATGTCACATCCCTGCTGATGTGAATCTTCTTATATCCTAGAAAATATATTCTGTAAGCCTTCGAGCTTTAAGAGTATCCCACAAATATGCCCTTCTTTCCTTAAGGATCCAATTTTGTTCTCTTCTCTTTTGGAATGTGTATGTATATAGGACAACTGAATATTCAGAGATGGCTAACTTCTGGTTTCTTTTTGGAGAAGACTTCTTCAGGAGCCTTTTTCTCAAGTACTCTATGTGGAGTACGATTCTGTACATACACCATTGTTCTAGCAGCTTCCGCCCAAAGATTCATAGGAAGATCTTGATCATGAAGCATTGCTTTAGCAACTTCCATGATAGTTCTGTTCTTCCTATCCACAATCCCATTTTGTTGTGGATTGTATGGAGTAGACAACTCCCTCTTAATCCATGATTCTTTACATAGCTCTTTGAATTCATTTGAAGTGAATTCTCCACCATTATCTGATCAAAAAGTCTTGATCTTCTTTTCAGTGTGATTTTTGATCAAGGCTTTGAATTCCTTGAATTTGCTGAATACTTCGTCTTTGTTCTTCATGAAGTAGACCCATGTCTTTCTAGAAAAATCATCAATAAAAGAAACATAATATGCATACCCTCTTAGTGAGTTTGATGACATAGGACCGCATACATCGGAGTGGATGATTTCCAAGATTCCTTTTTCTTTTCTTTCACTACTTCAAAATGTCTTCTTTGTGTTCTTTCCTTTCACACATCCTTTGCAGACCTTGTCATGTTTTGCTTGCATTTCTGGAAGACCTTCAACAGCTTTTCTTTCAAGAGGTATTTCTTTGTAATGCACATGTGCAAGCCTTCTATGCCAAAGTTCACTTGGCTCTACTGTGTCATGGACCAAAGCTTGTTCTAGATGGCCCTTCAACTTGTACAAACCTCCTTCTTGTTCACCAATCACTACCACATCATCGATAGTCTTTCCTCTAAGCTACATGATGACTTGACCATATATGAATGCAAGTCTCATTCCTTTTGCATCCAATGCTGATATGGAGAGAAGGTTCTTCTTGGGTCCTGGAAAAAACAATACTTCCTTCATTGTTAGAGACTTACCAGAGTCTAGTTTGTAGGAAGATTCCCCACTACCTTTTATTGGATATTGGTAGTCATCTCCTAGCTTCACCTTGTGAGGTTATTCATGTTTTGAGAGTCTCACAAAGGATTCCTTGAATCCAGTCATATGTTTGGATGCCCCACTATCAATAAGCCAATCATCACTTCCATGAGTAATGTTTCCTGTGAGAGCGGAGATCAAAACATATTCATCCTCACTTGAAGAATCTTCACTTTCATATGTGGATCTCTTCTTGGATGGTTCATCATCCTCTGCAACATGAGCATGATGTCTTATTTTTGTGAGAGCTACTTTTGTTCTTAGGACAATCTCTAGAAAAGTGTCCTTTTTCATCACATGTATAGCAAATGAAATTAGACCTATATTTAGGATTTATATAGTTATTCCTATGATGAGAGTACATACTTCTATGATGGCTGGATCTGGATTTCTTGGATTGTACTGTGAGAGCTTGATCTTCACTTCCCATCTTCTCTTCTCAAGCTACTATCCTAGCTTCTTCTTGAAAAAATTCTTCCCACAATCTACTGAACTTGACTAACTTATTTCTAACATAGATCCCTTGAATGAAAGAGTCCCATGTCCTAGGGAGACCATTCAAGGTGGTCATCATAATTTCTGCATTCTGGATCTTCACATTCTTCAGTTGATTTCTCAGAGTCATCTTCTGGTTTATATTCTTCCCTTCAAACAATTTTGTTAGGGCATCAAACATGGCTTTAGGTGTCTTTAGAGAGGAACCTGTGGGATGAGGTGATTCTTGATGGAATCAGCAATGATCCTCTTTTCCATAACCATATTATTCTTATGTAAGGCTTTTACCTCATCTCCCTCTGGAACTGGAACCTCCTCATGGATGTAGGAGTCTAACTAATTTTCTTCCGGGACGAGGGAGATCATATACTTCCAGGCTCTAAAGTTATCAACTCCCTCAAGCTTTTCATCAAGCTTGGTATTATGAGACATCTTAACAGAGAATCTCAAATGGAAATACAAAATATTTTAGATCTTACCAGGTTCAAGATGTCGGATCTGAAACTTGAGCTGAATTCCTGCAGTACTAGATTAGGAGCAAATTAGGGTTTTGATTTTCTGGAGTTCTTTCTACCCAAATGCCTTGAAACTTGTCCTTAACTTCAATTTTGGCGAGGAGATCAATCCAAGCCTACGCTCACTGAAAAATTCCTCTTCTGTGAAAATCCATAATTTTCAGCAGCAGTGACAGGTCCAAAACTGAAAAACCTCAGAATTGGATTCTACTTCGACAAAAGGATGTGCCCTAGGGAGGAGAGTTATTCCACCTTACGTTTGCTGAAAATATGTGGAGGAAGATCCACAAACTAGGAAACCCTAGTTCCTGCAGCTGCACAGTGTCTTCTTCTCAGGTTAGCTCTGATTCCATGTTAGTTTTTCAACATTAAGCTAGCATTATTAGGATCTTTAACTGAGAGAATAACAAGCACAACAATCAAACACAAGAGACAATGAACACAGTGTTTTTCCTTGGGGAAACCATAAAGGAGAAAACCCCCAACTTTCTCAGAGATAGAATCAGCACTAAAATAGAAAATCCCAAAACAGTAAGTGATATCCCGATAGAAGTAATCTTCTTCTTGTCTAGCCCTAGTGTCTTCTCCTTCCTCAACTATGCGCTACACTTGAGTGTGGATGAGTTGTATGATAAATAGAGACTCTAGTTCTCTATTTATACTAATCTTGACATGTCTAAAACCCTACTAGGGCTGACCTCTACTTGGAGAGTCTAATAACCCTAGTGCCCCGAAATAGTGGGGATGTTAACACTTAGACAATCGGAGGGTTACTCACTATGACTTGACATGACTTGTTTACATTATTGATCCTCCCGATAGAAACATCGGGGCATGACAATATGACTCAATTACATAATAGATACATCCTAGAATAAACATTGGATTACAAGACATAAGATACATAGATGAATACATTCTTAAGTTACAATTACATCAATAGGGCAATGTAAGTGGAACGTCTGCTGCCCTCTTGTGTGGTAGGAGGGGCAATGTGTGTCGAAGGACCACTGCCCCCGTGTGCTGCAAGTGGGATAGCTTTTTTGGTCACTATAGGTGGTGGCAACTGACTATTGACAGTCTGCATGATTGTGATTAGGCCACTTGCCAGGTTGTGGGTGACAGGTTGTGATGTGGACATGGGTCCACTTGCTATGGGTATGTCGAAAAATTGATCTGGATTCGCACTAGCCATGGGGCTTGATGGTGCAATATGGAGGTCTGGTTCAGACTAATATGGATCTGAATCATAATCAGAGGCTGTGTGGCCCTCTAATGGTGTGGGAGATCACTGAGAATGGCTTCGACGATGTCGATTGAGTGTTCCAAATGGTGGTGGTTTGCCTCTTAGGTGTGAGGAAGAACATGGAGGATCAATTGTGTTAGATTTTATTTCTAAAAATTGGTGGGAATGATATTTGGACCCCATTTTCAGTGGCTTCCTATTGGCTGCAGGTGGTCACTCATCCATCAAGACTGTCTGAAGACAACACTTGGCTTGTTCCTCATAGGTGTTTCTACTCAATCGGAAGGGGTCGTTTCCCATTTCGCTTGGCAATTCCTCTTAGTGGCCATCTACTTTGGGGTTCCTGTGGTACTCCTCATAATGGGTTTCTGGGCAGAGCCCAAGTACTTCCCATAGTTGAATCAGTCAAGGACTTATGTCCTCAAAGACTGCAGAGTTGTTTGTACTTAGTGTAAATTAGTAAATTTTAAGGCTCACTCAGGGTCATGAACTGAGTTGGGTTAATTAGTTGGTATGGTCTATTTGTGTGTTTGTTTTTCTGGTATTTGGTTGCTGCAAATGGTTTACAAATTCATCGTGGTAGAGTTCATGTCATTGTGGTTGTGTATGCAAGCATAAATAATCAGAAATTGTTAACAAATACAGTTATTAACCCTGAATGTTTGCTGGCCTAACTAGATGTCTACCTCACACTGATTTTACTCTTCAACCAAGAGAAGGTGCTAGGCTCTCAACACAATGGGACTAAGCCCATTCGTAGATCCTCAGGTCACCTCCAGGATGCTAGGTTGGTCAATAGGGAGGAATCTTAGCGTCGTGAGAAGCCATCCTTCTCTACTCCCTATACCTTCTAGGTCACCCAGTTTTAATGGTTTAGAACAATATAGTGGAGTGCCTAGATCTATACGAGCTTTCCCTTCGTCGTATCCTAGAATACACCGGAGGGTGATGACTGGGTAGAGGAGGAAGGGGAAGCAAGACAATATGTTTTTAAGTTGATTTTAGTTAGACTAGGTTCATTTTATTAAGCCAATAATGTTTACTTGGAATTTACACATTGTTCATGAAATAAATTGCTAAAAACGGAAACAAAAATTGAAATTGAAATGGTGTGCTAGATAGAGGCAGCTGAGCCGCACTAACAGTCCCTATGAAAGCAAATAGTGAAGCCCAAAAATGGGTCGCGCACCTGTAAAAGTCATGTTTGTGTGAAGTCGATTCTAATCAAACCATGAGGAATTACCTCAAACGGTTGAAAACCCACTTCAGAAATAGGTCCTTTTACCCTATAGAGAGAGCAGATTCACAAATTTCTCAACTATTTGGGCAGAAAAAGAGCCCGAACACAGGTGAATTTTCAGAAATTTGGTTTGGTTGTTTTTGCACATTTGAGTGATTTGCAAACCACAAAATGGCCAACATTAACTGGTGTTGTGGCCAAATGGGCTTGGATTGGACTTAAGGAGGCTCAAAGATAACTAGAAATGTAAATAAACAAGAATATAATCTAGATTTAATGGAAAACTAAACTAGGGCAAAAAACAGAACTGAAAACTAAAACTTTGAAAAATAAACCCAGGGATCCTGTGGGATCGACCTGGTATGGTCACCAATTTTGTAGTAAGGATTTCTCCCTACTACAGGGGTAGGAGTGGCTCCCTTCTGTCTATAGGACATAAGGGTAGGTTCCTGCTAGTGGGTAAATGCAGAAAATGAAAACGCAATGTAAATAACAGAAACGAAAGCTAAACTATGAGCAGAAAATAAAAATGTAAGGTAAATGGCAGTAAAGTAAACTAAGCAAAGATGGAAAAGATGGAAGCATTGGTGAACCCCTCTGCAAACATGGGTTAGGGTTCCTCCTCCAAAGACCTGTAAGCAAATACTAAGCTACAATAACCTGCAAAACAATGTTAACAACAAAACCTGCAAATGAAATAAGGGTTAGAAATCAAAGCAAACTAAACAAGTAAGAAACAACAATAAACATGGGTATACCTTCTCTTAGGTGGAAATGGGCCACCATAGCCAAGCTTGTGGAAGCACCTCTCTTGGTTGGGGATCTTTGCTCAATGGAAATGGAGGAGAGGGAGTGTGGGTGGCTTGAGAGGCAAATGTGTCTCAAGGCATCCACGGGTAGCATAACAATATGCAAGGGAGAAGTGTTTTGAGAGTGACCCCCCACCCTCCTTTTATAGCTTTTCCAAGGGGTTTTAGGGTTTTAAGCCCCTGGTCAGGGCTTTAGCCCCTTTCACCCTAAATTTAGTTCCTTTTAGGGTTTTATCCCCTTTTTGAGGGCTTTAGCTCCTACGAGGCTATTTTGGGCTCTTTTTGGGGGTTTTAGCCCCTTTTCTTCATCCTTAGGCTATTTTGAGGGTGTGGGGGTTTAATGGAGGGTCAAATGGAGTGATATGAGGGTCATGAGATGGTGTCCTTCGGTGGTGTAGGCCATAGAGAGCTATGTGGGGGATTTTTGGGTTAACAAGTCCCTGGGATGTTCCATGCATCAACAAAACCACAAATTATACTAGAAAAAATGCTTCTCCTCTATATACTAGAGGAAATGATGTAATCTCATGCAATTTATTTTTACTGGTCCTATAGGACCATAACATAACTAGTATTTGATCATCCCAATCATCCAGATTCATGCAACATACTTTTGGTATCCCAATTTATAGCATTTTATTAAAAGGTTCTATTGTCCAATTGGATTGTAGGTGATATGGATTACTTTTGTGGTGTTGTATAAAAAATTTCCTTGTCATTGCTTCAATGGTGGTATTCAAAAATTTCTTTCCTTGGTCTCTTGTGAGGCTTCTGGAACACTCGAACCAAGTGATGATGTTCTCATAGATAAATTTGGTTGTTGTTTCTATGGATTAGTCACAAATAGGTGCTTCTTTGTCCCATTGGTTAAGTAATAGGTTGTGGTGATTATACAATGGGATTTATAATGTTTCATCAACGGATTAATAGGTCCCACAAAATCAACCTCCCATTTTTAAAATGGATGCAATGCCTGCACTAGTTGGAGTTGAAGTTCATCCATTTGAGATGGCCTATCGAATCACTAGAATACATCACATTTCTTGATGTATTCCTTAGCATATTTAAATATAATTTTCCACCAAAGTCATGCTTGTACTATCTTCCATCATACATATTTTTTTCTTATGTTTCCACCCACAACACTGGTGTGTCATTCCCATAAAATGAGTTACCTCTCATGATATAGTATGGAGCATGGTAAAATCCTAGCAATTACCAACTTATAAAGTTGTTTACAATCAACCGGTATTTAAGAACTCATACAACCACGTGACATTTATGTGTCATAGAATAATTCTCAGCTTCCTTCACTATTGTGAGAAATAATGCAATCTCTTCTAAGTGATGTGGAACTACTTCTACTATGAAGAGTGCTACATAAGGTAGTTAATCATCAATAGGTCCATCCTCTTCTCCAGAATCTATGAGTGAGAGGTGATTAGGTCCATGATTGTGCAAATTAAAAATACTATAATAAAAGTACCCACCTGCATATACAAACTTCTAATACGGGTTTCTTTACCAAGTAATTGATAGTTGAATGAGAACTGAAGAACTTAAAGGGTCCTCCAAACAGAAAGTGGAATTTTTTTTGTAACGCATAAATCATATCCAAACCTTCCCTCTATGTGGTTGTGTAGCTAGGATTATCTTGTGACAAATTTCTAATAGCAAAATAAATAATACAATCCATCTCTCCTTCCCTTAGTTGAGCTAATTTGGCACCAAGGTAAATTCTCGATGCGTAAACATGTACGTGTAATTCCTTGTTCTAGTTTGGAAATGTCAAAATAACGGTATTAACCATTTTTTTATTTTAGGGTTGAAATTTTTTTTTCACAATATTTGGTGCACTTAAAAGTGGCATCCTCCTTTAACAATTGATCCAAAGGCATTGTGATGGACGCATAATTGCGTATAAAACTTATGTAGTATGTATATGGCCCAAGGTATATCTAATTTTTTTTACTGTAGGTTTACAATTGATACAATTTGTAAAATTCTGATTTACAACAGAATCTAGAACCTAAGAGAATCCTCACAATGAAAGAATTTGACAATGCATGAACAAAATAGTGAATGGAGGAAAAAATTATACCAACAAATGATGCCAATAACCAAAGTTTCTATTACATTACAACATGATAAAATGTATGGATAATTATTATATTACATTAGGATAAAATCATTAGCCTTTGGAGGCATTCAAATGGCATACATGTTGTAGGCTTACATTGGACCTCAAAACCCCCCTTAGGTGGACCAATAGGATCCCAAACCACATCAAATAGTCATGAATGCACATGTGAACATTGGGGAGGCATGGGTGGTCATACATGAAGGTGTACTAGATGTGGTAGAGTGAATGGGGGAGTGGGAGTGGCTCGAGGTAGTCCAAAAAGGGCCAAAACCACCCAAATACAATCCATGGGTGCCTCTAGTCAACCCATATCCATGATTTAAGGATTGGGATCACCCCAAGGGACCAAAAGGTAATTAAAGGGTTCCTTACCTCCTAGTTGACCAATGTGAGGGAACTAGGTGTCATAATTAGTCCAAAACACCCAACAACTTTAGGGAGACACCATGAACCAAAGTTTGGACTATCTAGCATAAGTAAAAATGAATGAGACTATGGTCCTAGGTGGTATGATGTCTATGGTACTAGGTGGTATAATTTTTTAAACCCCCCCACTTAAGCCTGACATAGTGTAACAAAATCAAAATTGAGGCCTTGGAGACTAAGCCTCAAGTCGCTTCTTACAAAATTTTATTAGCCCATATAACCAAGGGAAGAAAGAAAACCACATGGGAATAAAACCTCCACTCTAAAATGGACACGAAGAAAAATTTGAAAGTGAATACCAATCATCACCATGTGTCACCCACCCCAAGGAGTGATCTAAGATAGGTGAAATTCTTCTCAGTGAATCTCTTGGTGAATATGTTAGCAATTTTCTCTACATATGGGCAATACTGCAATGATATCACCTGGTCATGCACCAAGATCCTAATGTAGTGCATGTGAATATCAATGTGCTTGATTCTGTATATGTGTATCTCAACTGTGGATACCTTAATTGTACTTTTATTTTCACACCAAATGATAGTTGGTGAATCAAAAGCAAAACCAAGTTCTCCAAGAATTCCTTGCAACCACACACATTGTGTTGTTGCATTCACTTCTCCTCTATGTTATCCCTTAGCTGAAGATAAGGAAATAGTGTGGTGTTTCTTAGTTGAATAGAAAATAGGACCATGTGCAAGAATTAATACATAACCTGAAGTGGAATTTTTGTTATTTCTATCTCCAACCCAATCAAAATCAGTAAATCCTACTAGTTCTAGTGGAGAACTAGTTGCATAGTCTATCCTGAAATGTATGGTTACTTGAAAATAATGCAATATCATTTTAACATCCTTCTAATGGATCTCATGATTCTCCTACATATATATATAAACAACACCTACTACATAATCCAAATCAAGTCGAGAGTGTGCAAGATAAAACAAGC
The DNA here is from genome assembly GCA_001517045.1 of Pseudotsuga menziesii. NCBI lineage: Eukaryota > Viridiplantae > Streptophyta > Pinopsida > Pinales > Pinaceae > Pseudotsuga > Pseudotsuga menziesii. The sequence goes on from LPNX010528885.1 coordinate 60,568, forward strand.
TCCCAGCTAGTTGTCTATACAACAAGCTGTCCACCAATGGAGATGAACCACAATCACCTAGTTTTAATCCTGAAAGGAAGGGACACTTATCAAATTTAAATTAAACAATTTTGAAGTTTAATAATAGGTATTGGGCATACTTTATTATCTAACCTTTATCCCTACATCATATTTCTCAATCTCCAAGCCAAGAAATTGTTTCAATAATCCTAGGCGAGTCATAGAAAACACATTGTGCAATGAAGACTTAACTGATCGTCTATCAACAATGAAACTTCCAGTTATCAAAATATCATCAAAATACAGTACATCCATCTAAATATATTAATCTAGATTCTCAAAATACACATTAGGGTCATATTTTCATCTTCCAAAACCTTGTGAGGGAAGAAAGTTGTCCATCTTGGCATACCAAGCTCTGGGAGCTTGCTTAGGGCCATAGAGATACTTCTTAAACCTACAAAAAAGTGAAGGATAATGAATGAAACCTTTAGGATTCTACATATAAATATCCTCATGAATTTCACTGTAACGTCCCTGACCCTCAAACCAGCGAAGAGGACGCTACTATCACCAAACATACAGGCAAAATAGCCCCATAAACATGAACAGGCATATAATGCTGAAATAAAATTATTAAAACATAAAACATACTAAGATGCATAATTCTTCATATACATAGCAGAAGCAAACATACATTCAATCAAGCATGCCACATGTTCATTATATTCATTAATCAGTAATATAAATGCAGAGACTAAATAGTGAAGAATACTTATCTTAAACAGGATTCGTCCCGCAACCAGCTACGTCACTGCAACGTTCCACCCAAACATAGGACAACATTCTCATCAATCTCTCAGCAACACTGCCACCCTCAAGATGGGCATGATTCCTCAAGGAATAAGGGTCAAAGCAGGCTTACACATAACCAAGGTACACAAATCAGAGAAGCCCACATAGTAGGGTTTATTAGGTCGTCAAGGAGCTAGGAAAGGATAAATGCTAAGCTGGTGGCATCAATGGAGAGCTAAGGAAACCTACACCAAATTTAACCTAACTTTTAAGACATCCACACACCCGACACCAGGAATCGGTCCTTTCTCTGCTTCACAGTCCCTCAGGCCCTGACTTCCCTTTCCAATACTCTTCAAGGGTTGTGGAGAAGAAATCCAACAGTCTAACTTGTCTAAGTGGCTCCAAACACTAGTTTTCTCAAGCATACCAAACTTCTAATCCTCCTCTCAATAGTCCAAAGACCAACCACTGCATGCTATAGTAAAACAAGCAGTTGACAGCTCTGTGAAGAAGGCAAAGACAACAGGGTGACAACCCCAAATAAAAATGTGAAACACAGTTCAGGTCAAACCATGCTTCAGAGTTGTTCTTGGCCCTAGCATGGCCAAAACAACTCAGCAAAAATCCCCAAAGGAAATTTGCAGCCTCAGCAATAGAGAAGAAACCCAAAACTAGGGGAAATCAATAGCCCCAATATTACCATGAAACGATGGCAACCTTACAACATCCACAAATGGGAAAGGAGCAAAACTCCCAGCATAGACAGGGGAAAAATCAGCCAATGAATGTGGAAATAAATAGCCAACCAACATCCATGAGCCCACAGCACACAATCCCCAATGTAAATGTTGGAGAACTTACACAGGTAGAAATGGGAGAGGAACCGATTCCCAATCTGTACACGAGGGAGAAGAATGCAGCCAACATAATGGTAGAAGAAAACACAGCCCCAATTCAATGATGGGGTAACAAAATGTTACACAGGATAACAATGGTGGAGAAGACACAACTCCCCGCATGAATAAGAGAAATATAGAACAACTCCCTGTGGGAGGAAAAAGAGATCCACAACCAACAATCGACGAGAGAAGAGAGAACAGAGCCCACCCCTGCCTACGGGAGATGGTCCAGAAAGACTCATGATGGAGAACCCAATGGTGCGAGAGAGAGAAAAATGTCTCTACGTGAGGGTAAGCCTAACCAAAACTATGAATGGAAGAGTGAAGTGAGTGGGAAAATCGTGATCGTTCCCTTTCCCTCTATGTGAGAAAGAGAGAGCTCACTGGTGAAGTGTACGTGGGGCAAATACTGGCATTCCTGCCACCCACCACTCCCCAACCATAACTACTCCCAACAAATCAAGTAGCAGAAATTTAGTGGGTGATCGACACATGGCAACTCCAAATGAACCCCACGGGTTAGACAACCCCCCCTCAACCTTAGGAATCATGCCCTTTTCATTTAACATTGCATCACTGTAGTTGGTTGTAGGTTTATTTTAATTGATGTGCATATTTACATGACGCTAAAACTATAATGTGTCGAATAGCATGATATGCCATTGGCAACGATCCCTATTGCGGAAACATAACACAGCCGAATCGATGGTGGGTATTTTTCCTTTAGCTCCACACCACGATTTCTTACAATATATACATCATGTACCTTTTAATGCAAATGGGGTCAAAACTGGGCCATTACAATCCCCTCCCCCTTGGAATAACATCATCCTAGATGTTCAAATACATAAGACTACATACACAATTTGCACATCCAAAATTTCAAAATTTTGTAGATCTGCCCCATGTTCAATTATTTACTTGAACTTTCAGGACCAAGCCCCTCGGCTCCCACGAGCTTCTCCTGCTGGTTCTCAGCTTTTGGCTCATCCCCAAGTCAAGGAACTTTGTGGATGTTGCCCTCTTTATGTTCACTCGTTGGGTAGTCCCGACGTAAATGATGTCCTCCGCATTTCCAACATCTCGCTGGCTACTTCATCTTTACCTGCTCAATTTCCTTTGAGTCTTCATTCCTAGACCATTTCTTAATGGATCATTTTGACAAATGTCCCATCATTGATCCACCTTCCTTGCCTTTATGGATTGCTCCCAAAAGGATTTTTACCTCCTTTTGCAAACCAATAGAGTCTTGCAAAATCCGGTGGTTCATCTCATTCTTCCTTTTCTGTATCTTGAGAATCTCTCCAAGATTTTCTTGGGTCTTCGCAATTGTTTGAAGGAGACTTCCAGCCAAGTCCAGTAAATTTTGGTCTGCTGCCATGATCAATGTGCACCACTAGATTTCACATTTTTCACCTATGAAATGCATCATTGAAATTCTGTTAGACCAAGCATATTATAAGCATTAATATCAACCAATTAATTGTCCAATTGGCATGACGGTCCAAGTCTCATCAAGGAGACTTTCACATTCTTCATGCCTTCCCAACCGGCACATGATCTCATTCATGTCCATTCTTGGGCAGGGAATTAACCATTCCAGCATTCACAATTGACTTTAAGCAAATACACACATTCCATTTTCAGTCATACATGCATTCAACAATCTTTTGTTTTCACAATGCATATATATATATATATATAATCAAAAGGAAAGAGAGAGCAGCAAGAGTTTTTCCCTTCTTTGTTTCATCCTGGAACTTAGAACACCACTGTGGATTTTCATGCTCTCAACCTCTTTGACTTCACCGTGAATGCTCGACCAATCCCTCTTGGTCATGAGACTTAGTGTCTCTGGTCTATTTCAGACATCTCAACCATGGAGCCTCCCCACATGGTTTGTCTCAGCTGCTAGGAACTTCACAATCTCACTAGTACCTTTTTTTATTACTGCTCATTCTGAGCTCTTCAGAACAGTCACACGTCCACATGCACCCCTAGGATGCTCTCATAGTCCTAGCTTCCAGCAATACCTATATTCAAACATTGAATAAATTCACATGTTTATTTTATTCTAATCCGTTTTTTTTTCTCTTAAACAAGAGCTTAAAAAATCATAACCAATTCATATACACATGCATATTCCTAAGAAAGAATTTCAAAATAATCCAATACTTATCTGTATTGTAGATTTTCTCATTGGTCCACACGATCCTGCTTCACTTTGCAAGCCTTGGGATCGTTTATGGACTTGGATGTTAGAACAGCACGTAGGATGCTTCACAACATCCTTGTATACATATATCAGGCACAGTCAAGCCAACCTTTAGTTGGTTTTATCAGACCATCAACAAATCTTTTGCACTTATATCAACAATCAATCATCAGCTAAGCCAACACTGTTGGGCTTATCAGGACATCAACAATAACACATGGACTTATATCAACAATAAATGACCATTTCCAAGTCTCATTTCTGGTAGTGAACTCTAACTCCACTACCTCATATCACATAAGAGACCACTCCCTTCTATGAGTTGGAAATCCCTCAGGAATGTCTCCTTCTCTATGCTCTTTGGAGAGACCACTCCCTTCCCTGAGTTAACAGTCCCTTTTGAATTCCTCCTTCTATGTAGAAGGTAGGATGAGCTCAAGCCATTGTCCATTTAGTGTACAACACTAGACTACATCTGTTTAGCTTGGCAACACAAGAAATATAAGCATATTCATCAGCGTTATTGTTCTAAAAAGGTAATCACATTTCATATCATTCACTACCAAGTATTGAGACACCAGCAGTGTGTCCACTCCCTAGGGTGTAATCAATATTGAAAAATACTTCCATGATTTGACATTGGAAAAGTGTGCACCCTTTTCTGGTGTGTGCCATCTAGGCCTTATTCATAATCAAGCAATTGGTCATAATGGAAATAAAATAAAAACATGTTCTGCATATGAATTCAACAATTTGACATGCTTATTCTTAGCTAGGGTTATATAACACTTATCCATTTGTCGATGCAGTATTCCTTTGTTAAGGAGGAATGGGGGATCCCTTCTCTAAGTTGACAGTCCCTCTGTTTTCCATCCCAATTCCTTTTTACATTTCATATCCACACACATGTCTTACCGACATAATCTATAGCATCTCACTCATGTGGCTTACCAAACATGTAGTGCAAATGAGACATTTCCAAAATGTCCAATGGAGTTTCACCCGAAACCCATTTCCAAGATAAGGGAAAACCTTCCCATGAAGTTTGGCTCCTGTAGGCCATCACACATGATATTCATGCAGTGTGTACCCATGGCACATTCATCAAATAGCCAAACAGTCAATCATTATCTTATAATATAATCCAAATTTGATTGTTCCATAACCAAGCAATGACATTATCAATTAAAGTCCATGAGAATTTGCAACTCTGTTTACTACAGAAATTGAGTTGCTTGGCAACGAGGTGATCCTCATTTGTGGCTCTCTTGTAAGAAGCACCACCATGCCCATTATAATTTCATGCTTACTAGCATAACTTTAATACCTACTTACAATCCATCCTCCTGACACAATCTTATGCAATCCAATAGTGATTAGTAGTTGTCAGCAATTTCTCAGATCCGCAATTCACAAATTCAAATTTAATAACCGATTATGCATACAGACTATTTTTACAGCCATGAGACTCTCCTCATAAGGTTCATCTCTTTCACATGGTAGAGTCCGGCATTTTCCATGGTCTTACTCTCATTGCCATGCTCTAAACAATCTACCTGAACCTAAACTTCAATCAACCAAACACTTGGTAAGTCTGGATGCATATAACCTTTTCATTGAAGCATTTTCAGAATTTATAAAATTCAAATACTTCCAGCTATTAATCACATCAATATTACCAAAACTCATTTACTCCATGCAATCATTATTATACTAACATTTGCAACGTATAGTCACATCATTTATGCAATTTTAAATGAATTGTTTAGATACTCCTTACTTCACAAGCGTATCAGTGTACCACCTAGCCCGTCCATAGAGCATTGCCAACAGCCAATTGATCATGACTATCCTCTTTATGCACTTATTATCCTGTATTCATAACATCTCTTGAAATGGTTCCAAAATTGTCATGAATTCATCAATTCAGCCATTAGTTATTCATAATATCACATGCACTATCTCAATGCATTCATGCAATGCATCACAATAATTGCACCCATACCTATGTATGCATATCTACAACATTTACTCATACTTTTCATATGCATCCATTCAATGCATAACTACAAGATTTATAAAATATTTTCATGCATACCCACTCAATGCTACCTTGCATTGATTTCGGATTACTATGCATTCAAACATACCATGCATGGCCCAACCATGACTACTTCATATAGGATGCATGACTATAATCAAGATCATCAATGCTTACTTTCCTTGGGCTACTAATCTCATAACAACATAATGCAGGCATGACACATTTCTCTATGAATGCAGTATAAAATTCAAATACCCACATGGTGTGAGACCTCTTGTTTTTACCACTCCATGCAATTGTCATAATTAAACTCTTACCTTCATGGGTCCTACTTACCCCCTTGACATTACCAGTTTGGTTGGTCCTTATCCCTTTCTCCATAGGGTTGATAGTCACATTCATCAGCATCAGCAACATATTCAGCCATGTCCAGGTTCTTGTTCATTTTCCACTAATGCCAACACCAATGCAATAATTATCATTAGTGGTTCATTATAAATGTATTACCAACATGTAATATTTTATGCATTCTAGGCATATAGTCATATATTTCATGTATAAAACTTGTAATTAGCAAGACAGGGTTTAAGGAAATTTCCCTTTTTCAAGTACCTCCTCCTTGCATGGAACTCCTCTTCTACACAACAGCTAGTTTGACTCCATGGTCTTTCTACCTCTAGGCATGCAATTCCCAGATCTATCCATATTGACAGCAGCACATTTCTCTTTAAAGAAATTACTAACACTTTGCTGCTCCACACTCAAATTCTGGTGACTCGCCCTTGTTCCCCACTAGATAAGATTTCCAATGCGTATCCACATGCTTCATTCTAACCTTGGGTGTGAAAACCACACCATTTCAAAAATGATGGAAAAACACACCACTGAATTTTGGTCTGGAATGTGGAGTTCAGCCACCTGGAATTCTCTTCCTTCTCAGCCCTGTAATCCACTGGTAGTCTGCTGGAAATCCACTGAAAAATAGTTGGAATTTGCTGAGAGAAATTCCACTTTGAAAAACCCAAAATTTCTTGAATAGAATTGGGTCTCATCCCAACTAACATTCTGACATTTCAGTGGTCAGAATGACTAATTTCCTCTACTACTCATCGGTGGCCATACAACTAACCCTTTCCACGGTATCGGCACTCTATTCATCTACGCTTCCGAACTTTATCGACAATGCCAAAGGCTATCCCTCAATGGTCAAACAACTCATCGTTTTGGGTCTGTAGTTATCTAATATTCTGATCTTTATTGGTGATTAGAACCCTTAATCCTAGCGCTGCATCATTGATGCCAAGGACTATTTCATCATCGGTAAAAAAACTAGCATCTTTAGTTGTTTTGGATCCCCATCCATCTAAGATTTCGAGTCCTTTATCAGCACTATAAAAGCCATCATCGATGATCGAATCCTCTACCTGTTGGACAGCTAGTTCTCTAATCTTCTGCAATGGTGGGCGCACAAACATCTGACTCTTCTGACTTCCACAGGCACTCAAAACCCCTAAGCGCTATGTGTCGATGATCGGTAGTTGAAAGTTATAGCCATCAGAATGCTGGTCCACATGGTAGCCACAATTATGGATCCACGATCATCTAATTTCTTTTGACATCAACCGCCTCATCGACATCTCCATCCTCTAAAGTTTGTCGATCAGATCAACTAAAACTTCACCGACGAATTCCATACTTAAGAATTTTCGGTGGAAAACTTCCTTTATTCCTTCGTCACGTTGGCACTTTCATCATATATCTTTTGCCGCTATTTCCAGTACTTAGAAAATTTTTCGGAAATTCCTTTTCCTCATCCGCTAGCGCATTGGTCGCTCCATCCGCTAACTTTCTAACAATACATTGGTGATCGAAACCACTAATCATCAGGTGGATAGCTCTCTAGGAAGCCACAATGCTAGGCAGTAAATCGTCTGTGAATTTCACGGTCAAAACAACTAATCTCTCCCGACACATCGGAGGACCAAATGACTAGCTTCTCCCGACCTATCGATGGTCCATTCAACTAACTATCTCCGATGTATCGGCAGTCTAATCTTCTATTATTTTCCAATGGTTCCAACACTTTGCCAAAAATTTTCTTTCCTTATTTGTCGCTGCGTCGGCTCCTCAAACAACTAACCTTCACAGTGGTTTCAGCGATCTTTAGGAGATATTCACCAAAACCTTCTCTTCTTTTCTACTGCATCAGCTATCGAAGAAACTAACTGTCGGGTGGATAGTCCATTAAGTAGCCACAACGGCAGACACACCATAAGCTAACCTCCACCGACGTGTCATTGGCAATCCCTTTATGTTAGTGGCATTGATCACCGATGGTTTTTAACACTTAGGAAAAATTTTGAACTTTTCTTGTCACTACATCGGCTGATTCATCCATTAATGCTCTCCGATTCTTTGGCGATCTTTGGTGGACCTTGGCCAAAACCACAGCTCCAGCTTCCACTAAGTTGTTCTGATGGCCGATAGACACTTAGGAAAATTCTTAGAATTTTCTTCCTCCATCATCGTAACATTGGCGGGTCATTCTAATAAATTTCTCCATCACCAGGGTCTTTTGTATCGAACGATTGTCAGACTAGTGTGTACGCTGTGTCAGAGGACCTTCGTATGTAGTCCTCCGATGGGCCGATGGTTCCAATACCTAGAGAATTTTTTCAAATTTCTCAAAATTCTCTTGTCATGTACAGATTCCTTCTAATTTATGCTGGGTAGAAGGAAACTTGCCTCTGGTAGCTGACTTGTCATGGCCCATTCATTCCCATGCTATAACTTTAGCTCTGATACCATACTTGACATCCCCAACCCTCAAATCGGCGAAGAGGACGCTACTATCGCCAAACATACGGGCAAAATATCCCCATGAACATGAACATGCATATAGTGCTGAAATAAAATTATTAAAACATAAAACATACTAAGATGCATAATCTTTCATATACATAGTGGAAGAAAACATACATTCAATCAAGCATGCCACATGTTCATTATATTCATTAATCAGTAATATAAATGTAGAGACAAAATAGTCAATAATACTTATCTTAAACATGATTCATCCTGCAACCAGCTACGTCATTGCAACGTTCCACCCAACCATAGGCCAGCGTGGTCATCAATCTCTCAGCAACACTGCCACCCCCGAGCTGGGCATGATTCATCAAGGAATAAGGGTCAAAGTAGGCTTACACATAGCCAAGGTACACAAATCACCAAGCCCACATAGTAGGGTTTATTAGGCCATCAAGGAGCTAGGAGAGGCTAAATGCTAAGCTGGTGGCCTCAATGGAGAGCTAAGTATGTCTACACCAAATTTAACCTAACTTTTAATACATCCACACACCTGACACCAGGAATCAATCCTTTCTTTGCTTCACAGTCCCTCAGGCCCTGACTTCCCTTTCCAATACTCTTCAAGAGTTGTGGAGAGGAAAGCCAGCAGTCTAACTCTGTCTGAGTGGCTCCAAACACTAGTTTTCTCAAGCATACCTAGCCTCTAATCCTCCTCTCAATCGTCCAAATACCAAGCACTACATGCTGCATTAAAACAAACAGTTCACAACTCTGTGAAGAAGGAAAAGACAAGAAGGTGAGAACCCCAAACAAAAAGGTGAAACATAGTTCAGGTCAAACCATGCTTTAGAGTTGTTCTTGGCCCTAGAGTGGCCAAAAAAACTCAGCAACAATCCCCAAAGGACATATGCAGCCTCAGCAACCAATAAGTAACCTAAAACTAGGGGAAATCAATAGCCCCAATATTACCATGAAACGATGGCAACCTTACACCATCCGCAAATGAGAAAGGAGCAAAACTCCCAGCATAGATAGGGGAAAACTCAGCCAATGAATGTGGAAATCAATATCCAAACAACATCCATGAGCCCAAAGCACACAATCCCCAATGTAAATACTGGAGAACTTACACAGGTAGAAATGAGAAAGGAACCAATTCCCAATCTATACGTGAGGGAGAAGAACGCAACCAAGAGAAAGGTGGAAGAAAACATAACTCTGATTCAATGATGGGGTAACAAAACATTACACAGGATGACAATGGTGGAGAAGACACAATTCCCTGCGTGAAAAAAAGAAAGATAGAACAAATCCTTGTGGGAGGAAGAATAGATCCACAACCAACAATCGGTGAGAGAAGGGAGAACAGAGCTGACTGCTTCTTTCGGGAGATGGTCCAGACAGAATCATGATGGAGAACCCAACGGTGTGAGAGAGAGAAGAATGTCTCTGCATGAGGGTAAGCCCGACCAAAAAAATGAATGGAAGAGTGGAGTGAGTGGGAAAATGGTGACCGTTCCCCTGCCCTCCATGTGAGGAAGAGCAGTCTCGTTGGTGGAGTGTACATGGGGCAAATAATAGCACTCCTACCACCCACCACTTCCCAGCCATAACTTCTCCCAACAAATCAAACAACAAAATTTTAGTGGGTGGCCGACACATGGAAACTCTCAATGACCTCCATGGGTTAGACAACCCCCCCTTAACCTTATGAATCATGCCCTTTTCATTTAATGTTGCATCATCATAGTTGGATGTAGGTTTATTTTAATTGATGTGCATATTTACATGATGCCAAAACTATAATGTGTCGGATAGCATGATATGCCATTGGCAACGATCCCTATTGCCGAAACATAACACAGCCGAATCGATGGTGGGGATTTTGCCTTTAGCTCCACACCATGATTTATTACAATATATACATCATGTACCTTTTAATGAAAATGGGGTCAAAACCGGGGCATTACATTCACCATGAAGAAAATCACTTTTCACATCCATATGGTGCATCTCCCATTGTTTGGATGTAGCAATGGTTAAAAATAGCTTGATTGAGTCCATCTTTTCCACCAATGCAAATGTCTATGTATAGTAAAATCCATGGAATTGAGAGAAGCATTTGAAAATGAGTCTCTTATTATACTTTACATATGAGCCATCATAATCCATTTTGGTCCTATATACCCACTTACATTGCACTAGTTTTCTCTTGGAAGGTAGAGGAACCAACTCCCAATTTTCATTGTCTTGTAAAGACTTGAAATATTCTTGCATGGATGATTTCCATATTGGGTCATGTGATGCTTCTTAATATTCTCATGGATCTGATACAACCTCATGGATCCGATACAACCATCATAAAACACCTCTCTATAATATTCAAATCACAAGTGGAGAAAGCATTGTTAAACTGTGATCTAGTCTTTATAGTGTCTAGTGGATCTCCTGCAAGATCGACGACTGCATATATGGTTTTCTCAGCCCATTTTGGCCTTCTGGGAGAGTCATGATATCCACACATTTCATCATACTCATATTCCATGTCATAATCATAAAAATCATAAATGAAAACATCACTTACATCATCATTGAGTGGAGGGTGTGAGCAATCCACCTCTACTAGTTCAACCTGTTGCATAGGATCTTCTTCGAACTGAAAACTTATCTCAATGAATGTTTTCTAATATGAGGGATAAAAGAGATTGTATCTATTTTCATATTAATCATATCCAACCATTATGGAATCCTTGTTTTGGGGCCGCAAATATTTTCTTTTCTCTGGAGGAATTCTATCCCATGCAAGTGGCCATCTCTTTCAATGCTCCATTCTTGCGCTCTGTCACACCATTTTGTTGTGGTCTGTAAGGAAATCAATGTTGCATTTGAATTCCATTATATTCACATATATGTTGTTGGTTATTATTGACACATTACTTTCCATTATGAGTCCTTAATACCTTTATTTTCTTCCCACTGAAGTTCTCAACATAAGATTTGAAAGATTTGAAGATCTCATACACTTCAAATTTTTGATTGAGGAAAAACACCCAACAATATCCTGAAAAATAATCAATGAATGTTAATACATACCTTGATTTTCCATAGGATGGTTTGGAAAGAGGTTCTATGTTATATCAATGGATCAATTATAGAACATGAACATCCCTTATTGCCTCTCCCTTGTCATAATTGTTCTTTACATGCTTTCCAACAATGCATCCCTTGCATGTTCCTTTGGAAAATTTGATGCTTGGATGTCCTTCAACCATATTTTCTTTTCTCAAAGATTGAAGATATCTATAGTTGAGGTGTCTAAACCTATCATTCCATATCTTTCTGATCTCATTAACATGTGACAAGAGTGCATTTGAAGAGGAGTAAGGAATAAAGTGTGAAAACTTTTACATCCTTGAATCATGATCTGCAGTACGCACTGCAACCACTTTGCCTGTGGAAACTTCATAAATTTCCACATCATATTGAGTGAATGTCACTATCTTGGATGAACCTGTGTGAGTCATTTGATAGATATAGAGTAGGTTTGCTTCAATATCTAGAATAAACAACACATTTTTGAAGTAACCATTGCCAAGATTGATCCTACCAATCCATTTGGATGGAATCTCTGAGTCATCACCTATTATCACTCCAGGAAACTCCTCTAGGTTGTAGCTCAAGGATGCTTCGTAACTTACAATGTTTTTAGGGTTTCTTGATATGGATCAAGTCAGTTGACCTATATAACCTTTCCACTCTGAAGACATGCATAAAAATCACTCATTTACAAGTCTTTTAGTTACAATTGCTCAGAAGTTGACAATAAGGTGCTGGGATGAAGAACTCATCAGGATGGAAGACTTACATACAAAACATATGCATTTAAACTGCTAAAGCATGATAAGGATGGCACTTATAAATCAAATTGCACTAACAACCCAATAGGATGATAGCTATCAACTATTAAACAATCTAAAAATAACCTAAATACACATTCAGGCATAAGTACACTAAAGAAATAGATGATGGATGAACATATCATAACAAAAGCGCTTACACTCATGAAGAGTAAAAACGAGAAGCTGAAAGAATTATAGGCTTATAAATCCCTGAATTTGAACCTTTATTATAAAATCAATCTTAGGCTTTATAGCCTTTTTACAAAAATTCTAGATCCTGAAACTTGGATCTGTTTTTACAAAAATACTCAAAAGTGGCAGTTTTTCCAAATTAGGGCTTGATCAATGTGCACCACTGGATTTCACCTTTTTCACCTATGAAATGCATCATTGAAATTTTGTTAGACCAAGCATAATATAGGCATTAATATCAGCCAATTAATTTCCCAATTGGCATGACGGTCCAAGTCTCATCAAGGAGACTTTCATATTCTTCATGCCTTCCCAACCGACACATGAGCTCATTCAGGTCCATTCTTGGGCAGGGAATTAACCATTCCAGCATTCACAATTGACTTTAAGCAAATACACACATTCCATTTTCAGTCATACATGCATTCAACAATCTT
>LPNX010528885.1:74232-86799 GCA_001517045.1 Pseudotsuga menziesii
TTAATCAAAAGGAAAGAGAGAGCAGCAAGAGTTTTTCCCTTCTTTGTTTCGTTCCATTGTGGAACCCACACCACCATTGTGGCTTTTCATGCTCTCAGCCTCTTTGACTTCACTGTGAATGCTCGACCAATCCCTTTTGGTCATGACACTTAGTGTCTCTGGTCTATTTCAAACCTCTCAACCATGGAGCCTCCCCACATGGTTTGTCTCAGCTGTTAGGAACTTCACAATATCACTAGAACCTTTTTTATTACTGCCCATTCTGAGCTCTTCAGAACAGTCACACATCCACATGCACCCCTAGGATGCTCTCATAGTCCTCGCTTCCAGCAATACCTATATTCAAACATTGAATAAATTCACATGTTTAGTTTATTCTCATCAGTTTTTTTTTCTCTTAAAAAAGAGCTTAAAACATCATAACCAATTCATATACACATGCATATTCCTAAGAAACAATTTCAAAATAATCCAATACTTATCTGTATTGTGCATTTCCTCATTGGTCCATAGGATCCTGCTTCGCTTTGCAAGCCTTGGGATCGTCTATGGACTTGGATGTTAGAACAGAACGTAGGATGCTTCACAACATCCTTTTATACATATATCAGGCACAATCAAGCTAACCTTTAGTTGGTTTTATCAGACCGTCAACAAATCGCCTGTACCTATATCAACAATCAATCATTAGCTAATCCAACACTGTTGGGTTTATCAAGACATCAACAATAACACATGCACTTATATCAATAAGAAACGACCATTTCCAAGTCTCATTTTGGGTAGTGAGCTCTAACTCCACTACCTCATATCACACAAGAGACCACTCCCTTCTATGAGTTGACAATCCCTCAGGAATGTCTCCTTCTCTATGCTCTTTGGAGAGACCACTCCCTTCCCTGAGTTAGCAGTCCCTTTTGAATGCCTCCTTCTATGTAGAAGGTAGGATGAGCTCAAGCCATTGTCCATTTAGTGTACAATACCAGACTACATTTGTTTAGCCTGACAACACAAGCAATATAAGCATATTCATCAACGTTATTGTTCTAAAAATGTAATCACATTTCATATCATTCACTATCAAGTATTGAGACACCAGGAGTGCGTCCACTCCCTAGGGTGTAATCAATATTGAAAAATCCTTCCATGATTCGACATTGGAAAAGTGTGCACACTTTTCCGGTGTGTGCCATCTAGGCCCTATTCATACTCAAGCAATCAGTCATAATGGAAATAAAATCAAAACATGTTCTGCATATTGAATTCAACAATTTGACAGGCATATTCTTAGCTAGGGTTATATAACACTTATCCATTTGCTGATGCAGTATTCCTTCGTTAGGGAGGAATGGGGGCTCCCTTCTCTAAGTTGACAGTCCCTCGGTTTTCCATCCCAATTCCTTTTTACATTTCATATCCACACACATGTCTTGCCGACATAATCTACACCATCTCACTCATGTGGCTTACCAAACATGTAGTGCAAATGAGACATTTCCAAAATGTCCAATGGAGTTTCACCCGAAACCCATTTCCAAGATAAGGGAAAACCTTCCCATGAAGTTTGGCTCCTGTAGGCCATCACACATGATCTTCTTGTAGTGTGTAGCCCTAGCACATTCATCAAATAGCCAAACATTCAATCATTATCTGATAATATAATCCAAATTTGATTGTTCCATAGCCAAGCAATGACATTAACAATTAAACTCAATGAGAATTTTCAACTCTGTTTACTACTTAAATTGAGTTGCTTGGCAACGAGGTGATCCTCCTTTGTGGGTCTCTTGTAAGAAGCATCACCATGCCCATTATAATTTCATGCTTACTAGCATAAATTTAATACCTACTTACAATGCATCCTCCTGACACAATCTTATGCAAGCCAATAGTGATTAGTAGTTGTCAGCAATTTCTCAGATCCGCACTTCACAAATTCAAATTTAATAACACATTATGCATACAAACTATTTTTACAGCCATGATACTCTCCTCATAAGGTTCATCTCTTTCACATGATAGATTCTGGCATTTTCCATGGTCTTACTCTCATTGACATGCTCTAAACAATCTACCTGAACCTAAAATTCAATCAACCAAACACTTGGTAAGTCTGGATGCATATAACCTTTTCATTGAAGCATTTTCAGAATTTATAAAATTCAAATACTTCCAGCTGTTAATCACATCAATATTACCAAAACTCATTTACTCCACGCAATCATTATTATACTAACATTTGCAAGGTATAGTCACATCATTTATGCAATTTTAAATGAATTGTTTAGATACTCCTTACTTCACAAGCGTATCAGTGTACCACCTAGCCCATCCATAGAGCATTGTCGACAGCCAATTGATCATGACTATCCTCTTTATGCACTTATTATCCTGCATTCATAACAGCTCTTGAAATGGTTCCAAAATTGTCATGAATTCATCAATTCAGCCATTAGTTATTCATAATATCACATGAACTATCTCAATGCATTCACGCAATGCATCACAAAAATTGCACCCATACTTATGTATGCATATCTACAACATTTACTCATACTTTTCATATGCATCCATTTGATGCATAACTACAAGATTTATAAAATATTTTCATGCATACCCACTCAATGCTACCTTGGATTGATTTAGGATTACTATGCATTCAAACATACCATGCATGGCCCAACCATGAATACTTCATATAGGATGAATGACTATAATCAAGATCATCAGTGCTTACTTTCCTTGGGCTACTAAGATCATAACAACATAATGCAGGCATGACACATTTCTCTATGAATGCAGTATAAAATTCAAATACCCACATGGTGTGAGACCTCTTGTTTTTACCACTCCATGCCATTGTCATAATTAAAATCTTACCTTCATGGGTCCTACTTACACCCTTGACATTACCAGTTTGGTTGGTCCTTTGCAAGATTTTGCAGAATTTGCTCACCAACTTTTGATTATGGAGTTTTTTCCTTATCCCTTTCTCCATAGGGTTGATAGTCACATTCATCAGCATCACCAACATATTCAACCATGCCCAGGTTCTCGTTGGTTTTCCACTAATGCCAACACCAATGCAATAATTATCATTAGTGGTTCATTATAAATGTATTACCAACATGTAATATCTTATGCATTCTAGGCATATCATCATATATTTCATGTATAAAACTTGTAATTAGCAAGATAGGGTTTAAGGAAATTTCCCTTTTTCAATTCCCTCCTCCTTTCATGGAAATCCTCTTCCACACAACAGCTAGTTTGACTTCATGGTCTTGCTACCTCTAGGCATGCAATTCCTAGATCTATCCATATTGACAGCATCACATTTCTCTTTAAAGCAATTACTAACACTTTGCTTCTCCACACTCAAATTCTGGTGACTCTCCCTTGTTCCCCACTGGATAAGCTTTCCAATGCCTATCCACATGCTTCATTCTGACCTTGGGTGTGAAAACCACACCATTTCAAAAATGATGGCAAAACACACCACTGAATTTTGGTCTGGAATGCAGAGTTCAGCCACCTAGAATTCTCTTCCTTTTCAGCCCTGTAATCCACTGGTAGTCTACTGGAAATCCACTGAAAAACAGTTGGAATTTGCTGAGAGAAATTCCACTTATAAAAAACCAAAATTTCTTGAATAGAATCGGGTCTCATTACAACTAAAATTCCGACATTTCAGTGCTCAGAATGACTAATTTCCTCTACTGCTCATCGGTGGCCATACAACTAACCCTTTCCGCAGTATCGAAGGTCTATTCATATACACTTCCGGACTTTAACAACAATGCCAAAGGATATCCCTCGGTGGTCAAACAACTCATCGTTTTGGGTCTATAGTTATCTAATATTTTGATCTTTATTGGCGATTAGAACCCTTAATCCTAGCGCTGCATCGGTGATGCTAAGGACTATTTCATCATCGGTAAAAAACCTAGCATCTTCGGTTGTTTCAGATCCCCATCCATTTAAGATTTCAAGTCCTTTATCAGCACTACAAAATCCATCATCGACGATCAAATCCTCTACCTGTTGGATAGCTAGTTCTCTAAGCTTCCGCAATGGTGGGCACACAAACATCTGACTCCTTCGACTTCCACCGGTGCTCAAAACCCCTAAGTGCTATGTGTCGGTGATCCACAGTTGAAAGTTCTAGCCATCAAAATTCTAGTCCACATGGTATCCACAATGGCAGATCCACGATCATCTAATTTCTTCCTACGTCAACCGCCTCATCAACATCTCCATCCTCTAAAGTTTGTCGATCAGATCAACTAAAACTCCACGGACGAATTCCATACTTAAGAATTTTCGGTGGAAAACTTCCTTTATTCCTCCGTCATGTTGGCACTTTCATCATATATCTTTTGCCACTATTTCCTTTACTTAGACAAATTTTCAGAAATTCCTTTTCCTCGTCCGCTGGTGCATCGGCCGCTCCATATGCTAACTTTCTAACAATACATTGGCAGTTGAAACCACTAATCATCACGTGGATAGCTCTCTAGGCAGCCACAATGCCAGGCAGTAAACTGACTGTGTATTCTATGGTCAAAACAACTAATCTCTCCCGACGCATCAACGGACCAAATCACTAGCTTCTCCCAACCTATCGATGGTCCGTTCACTAACTATCTCCAATGTATCGGCAGTCCAATCTTCTATTATTTTCCGATGGTTCCAACACTTTGGAAAAAAATTTCTTTCCTTGTTTGTCGTCGCGTCGGCTCCTCAAACAACTAAACTTCACCATGGTTTCAGTGATCTTTAGGAGATCTTCGCCAAAACCTTCTCTTCTTTTCTGCTACATCAGCTATCGAAGAAACTAACCGTCGGGTGGATAGTCCATTAAGTAGCCACAACGGCGGATGCACCATCAGCTAACCTCCACCGACGTGTCATCGTCAATCCCTTTATCTTAGTGGCATTGATCACCGATGGTTTTTAACAATTAGGAAAATTTTTGAACTTTTGTTGTCACTGCATCGGCTGATTCATCCATTAATGCTCGCCGATTCTTTGGCGATATTCGGTGGACCTTGGCCAAAACCATGGCTCCCGCTTCCACTAAGTTGTTCTCAAGGCCAATAGACACTTAGGAAAATTCTTACAATTTTCTTCCTCCATCGTTGTAACATCGGCGGGTCGTTCTACTAAATTTATCCATCACCAGGGTCTTCTGTATCGGATGATCATCAGACTAGTGTGTACGCTGTGTCAGAGGACCTTCGTATGTAGTCCTCTGATGGGCCGACGGTTCCAATATTTAGATAATTTTTTCAAATTTCTCAAAATTCTCTTGTCATGTACAGATTACTTCTGATTTCTGCTGGGTAGAAGGAAACTTGCCTCTGCTAGCTGTCTTGTCATGGCCCATTCAGTCCCATTCTATAACTTTAGCTCTGATACCATACTTGACGTTCCCAACCCTCAAATCGACGAAGAGGATGCTACTATCACCAAACATACGAGCAAAATATCCCCATGAACATGAACATGCATATAGTGCTGAAATAAAATTCTTAAAACATAAAACATACTAAGATGCATAATCCTTCATATACATAGCGGAAGAAAACATACATTCAATCAAGCATGCCACATGTTCATTATATTCATTAATCAGTAATATGAATGTAGAGACAAAATAGTCAATAATACTTATCTTAAACAGGATTCATCCCGCAACCAACTACGTCATTGCAACTTTCCACCCAACCATAGGCTAGCATGGTCATCAATCTCTCAACAACACTACCACCCCCGAGCTGGGCATGATTCCTCAAGGAATAAGGGTCAAAGAAGGATTACACATAGCCAAGGTACACAAATCAGCCAAAGCCCACATAGTAGGGTTTATCAGGCTATCAAGGAGCTAGGAAAGGATAAATGCTAAGCTGGTGGCCTCAATGGAGAGCTAAGGATGTCTACACCAAATTTAACCTAACTTTTAATACATCTACACACCCGACACTAGCAATCAGTCCTTTCTCTGCTTCACAGTCCCTCAGGCCCTGGCTTCCCTTTCTAATACTCTTCAAGAGTTGTGGAGAAGAAATCCAACAGTCTAACTCTGTCTGAGCGGCTCCAAACACCAGTTTTATCAAGCATACCTGGACTCTAATCCTCCTCTGAATAGTCCAAAGACCAAGCACTGCATGCTGTAGTAAAACAAACAGTTCACAACTCTATGAAGAAGGCAAAGACAACAAGGTGAGAACCCCAAACAAAAAGGTGAAACATAGTTCAGGTCAAACCATGCTTCAGAGTTGTTCTTGGCCCTAGCATGGCCAAAACAACTCAGCAACAATCCCCAAAGGACATCTGTAGCCTCAGCAACCAATAAGTAACCTGAAACCAGGGGAAATCAATAGCCCCAATCTGACCATGAAACGATGGCAACATTACACCATCCGCAAATGAGAAAGGAGAAAAACTCCCAGCATAGACAGGGGAAAACTCAGCCAATGAATGTGGAAATCAATAGCCAACCAACATCCATGAGCCCAAAGCACACAATCCCCAATGTAAATGCTGGAGAACTTACACAGGTAGAAATGAGAAAGGAACCAATTCTCAATCTATACATGAGGGATAAGAACGCAACCAAGAGAAAGGTGGAAGAAAACATAGCCTTGATTCAATGATGGGATAACAAAAAGTTACACAGGCTGACAATGGTGGAGAAGAAACAATTCCCTGCGTGAAAAAAAGAAAGATAGAAAAAATCCTTGTGGGAGGAAGAATAGATCCACAATCAACAATCGGTGAGAGAAGGGAGAACAGAGCTGACCGCTTCTTGCGGGAGATGGTCCAGATAGACTCATGATGGAGAACCCAATGGTGCGAGAGATAGAATAATGTCTCTGCATGAGGGTAAGCCTGACCAAAACCATGAATGGAAGAGTGGAGTGAGTGGGAAAATGGTGACCATTCCCCTGCCCTCCATGTGAGGAAGAGCAATCTCGTTCGTGGAGTGTACATGGGGCAAAGACTAGCAGTCCTACCACCCACCACTCCCCAGCCATAACTTCTCCCATCAAATCAAACAACAAAATTTTAGTGGGTGGTCGACACATGGAAACTCTCAATGACCTCCACGGGTTAGAAAACCCCCCCTTAAACTTAGGAATCATGCCCTTTTCATTTAACATTGCATCGTCATAGCTGGATGTAGGTTTATTTTAATTGATGTGCATATTTACATGATGCCTAAACTATAATGTGTCGGATAGCATGATATGCCATTGGCAACGATCCCTATTGCCAAAACATAACACAGCCGAATCGATGGTGGGTCTTTTGCCTTTAGCTCCACACCATGATTTATTACAATATATACATCATGTACCTTTTAATGCAAATGGGTTCAAAACCGGGGCATTACATTCACCATGAACAAAATCACTCTTCACATCCATATGGTGCATCTCCCATTGTTTGGATGTAGCAATGGCTAAAAATAGCTTGATTGAGTCCATCTTTTCCACCAATGCAAATGTCTATGTATATTAAAATCCATGGACTTGAAAGAATCATTTGAAAATGAGTCTCATATTATACTTTACATATGAGCCATCATAATCCATTTTGGTCCTATATACCCACTTACATTGCACTAGTTTTCTCTTGGAAGGTAGAGAAACCAACTCCCAATTTTCATTGTCTTGTAAAGACTTGAAATATTCTTGTGGATCCAATACAACCATCATAAAACACCTCTCTGTAATATTCAAATCACAAGTGGATAAAGCATTGTGAAAATGTGATCTAGTCTTTCTAGTGTCTAGTGGATCTCCTGCAAGATCGACGACTACTTATATGGTTTTCTCAGCCCATTTTGGCCTTCTAAGAGAGTCATGATATGCACACATTTCATCATACTCATATTCCATGTCATAATCATAAAATAATAAATGGAAACATCACTTACGTCATCATTGAATGGAGGGTGTGAGCAATTCCCCTCTACTAGTTCAACCTGTTGCATAGCCTCTTCATCGAACTGAACACTTATGTCAATGAATGTTTTCTAAGATGAGGGATAAAAGAGATTGTATCTCTTTTCATATTAACCATATCCAACCATTATGGAATCCTTTTTTTGCGGCTGCAAATATTTTCTTTTCTCTAGAGGAATTCTATCCCATGCAAGTGGCCATCTCTTTCAATGCTCTATTCTTGCGCTCTGTCACACCATTTTGTTGTGGTCTGTAAGGAACTCAATGTTGCATTTGAATTCCATTATATTCACCCATATTTTGTAGGTTATTATTGACACATTACTTTCCATTATGAGTCCTTAATACCTTTATTCTCTTCCCAATGAAGTTCTCAACATAAGATTTGAAATATTTGAAGATCTCATACACTTCAAATTTTTGCTTGAGGAAAAACACCCAACAATATCCTGAAAAATAATCAATGAATGTTAATACATACCTTGATTTTCTATAGGATGGTTTGGAAAGAGGTTCTATAATATATCAATGGATCAATTATAGAACATGAACATCCCTTATTGCCTCTCCCTTGTCATAATTGTTCTTTGCATGCTTTCCAACAATGCATCCCTTGCATGTTCCTTTGGAAAATTTGATGCTTGGAAGTCCTTCAACCATATTTTCTTTTCTCAAAGATTGAAGATATCTATAGTTGAGGTGTCTAAACCTATCATTCCATATCTTTCTGATCTCATTAACATGTGACAAGAGTGCATTTGAAGAGGAGTAAGGAATAAAGTGTGAAAACTTTTACATCCTTGAATCATGATCTGCAGTACCCGCTGCAACCACTTTGCCTGTGGAAACCTCATAAATTTTCACATCATATTGAGTGAATGTCACTATCTTGGATGAACCTGTGTGAGTCATTTGATAGATAGAGAGTAGGTTTGCTTCAATATCTAGAATAAACAACACATTTTTGAAGTAACCATTTCCAAGATTGATCCTACCAATCTATTTGGATGGAATCTCTGAGTGATCACCTATTATCACTCCAAGAAACTCCTCTAGGTTGTAGCTCAAGGATTCTTGGTAACTTACAATGTTTTTAGGGTTTTTTGATATGGATCAAGTTAGTTGACCTATATAACCTTTCCACTCTCAAGACATGCATAAAAATCACTCATTTACAAGTCTTTTAGTTACAATTGCTCAGAAGTTGACAATAAGGTGCAATGATGAAGAACTGATCAGGATGGAAGACTTACATATAAAACATATGCATTTAAATGGCTAAATCATGATAAGGATAGCACTTATAATTCAAATTGCACTAACAACCCAATAGGATGATAGCTATCAACTATTAATCAATCTGAAATTAACCTAAATACACATTCAGGCATAAGTACACTAAAGAAATAGATGATGGATGAAAATATCATAACAAAAGAGCTTACACTCATGAAGAGTAAAAATGAGAAGTTGAAAGCATTATAGGCTTATAAATCCCTGAATTTGAACCTTTATTATAAAATCAATCTTAGGCTTTATAGCCTTTTTACAAAAAGTCCATATCCTGAAACTTGGATCTGTTTTTACAAAAATAATCAAAAGTGGTAGTTTTTCCAAATTAGGGTTTGAATCCCTACCTAACTACTTGTCTAACTGCAATGAAGATTTAGTTCACTGACTGAATATTAAAACAACCGCAGTATTTGCTGATGATCACTGCTGCTGGTCCACTGTCAATTAACCCATTGATTTATCCTTGACAGCTAGGGTTGATGACTTTATGGTGCTCTTTTGTCATAATAGATCTAAACAGACCCTTTCTGATACTTTTGTCAGTACCTTTTATCTTTAGCTTATGTCCCTAAGCCACTTCCTGTCGCCAAAAAATGATCCTATCTACCCAAAACTTGCCTTTACGCCTCTGTCCACTTTTGGTGGTTAAATGGCCAGTCTATCGGACCCATTAGCTACCGAAAGTGGTGCTTTCGGTGGCTAATAGACTATTCCATCAGCTGCCTAAGGCACCAAAAGCCATGTTTTACCAAAATTATTAGGTTTTTATCAAAAATTCCTTCTCAGACCTATTGGCTCAGCTTTTCTCTTCTGTAGGCTTTGTGCTAGGGGTGTTAATAGCACCTTGGCTGGTTTCAGGAGGTTGGAGATTGATGGATACTTCAGCTAGGGTTGATAAGGCAAGGTGGCTGCTAGCGTTTGATTTGGATTCTTTCAGCTACAGCCTTTGGATCCTCACCATCCTGTATAATTTGGTGTTGTCCCTTAGGTATATTTTGTTCATCCTTTTAAAGAATATGTATCTTTCCCTCTGCTCCAGGTAGGACTTGTGCAATAACTTGTTTCTCCTAGTCAATGTCTCATTATTTATCTTTAGCTCTCTTTCCAAGACCTCCATTTCATAAACCTGCTTTAGTAGTAGATTGATCTTTTGACTTCTAGGTTTGCTGGAGGAAGGCCTTTCAGCTAGTTCCTCTTGTTCCTGTGGTGTGGGGGATGGAAATGCCTCAGTGAATGGAACAATTTGCAGAGCTAGGGATGCATCCTATCCTTTTTCTTCCTCAGAATTTGAATATGGTAGGTTTAAGAGATTCTCCTGGTGTGCTTCTGCCTCCTAACTTTCTCACTGAAATCCAAATTCCTTTTTTCCTTCTTGCTATTGGAGGAGGAGGGAGGTTGTTTTGTTGCTACAGCTGGGGAAACGACCCTCCTCCTTCCACTAGTACAAAATGAGGAATTAGCTACTAGGTGACTAAAAATTCTAGTCACCACAGGTTTTTCAAGTGATTTACTACTAAATATGAGCAATTTTGAGTGACCCAACTATAAACGACTAAAATTAATGACTAATTTAGTCACCAGTTAACAAATATGACTAGATAATAAGTGACAGAGTTAAAAATGACTAACATAAACGACTAATTTAGTCATGGCATAAAAAATGACTAGCTAGAAGAATATGAATTAGTCATTTATGTTAGTCATTTTTAATTGTGTCATGGAAAATTACAAATTTGACAATGAAGTGTAAAATTTGTAAATTGTCTACCTTCTATTAGTAATATTGGCACCATGCACCTTGATCTTCAGAGATATAACAAAGCAATTGCACGAATTTTTTCTTGACCATATTTATCCCTGTTGCACCATTGAAGCAAACCTAGTTAAGCGTGTTCCAAAGGAAAATTAGGTTCCTACGTCAATTACGAATTAGGTACTAGAACTAGTACCATATTGATACCTAGCTAGAAGCATCATAGCCCTACATCCCCTCGAGAACTGACCATTCGAATGCACCTCATCCATGTAGACTTAACAAATGCATCCAATGCATGGCCAAAAAAACATGTCAACTTCGAATCTGTGAGTTGAAGGTATCGTTCGACCCCAGCTAGTAATCCCCTATTTTTGCACTCAATACACTATTTTTTTAGATGATAGGCTGGTTCAGTATCTCACAGTGACCAGTCGAATCACTTCAAATGTATGGTTCTTGCCGCTCAGATCGTGTTCATCACTCCAATCAATAACCGGTTGTTATTGATTTTTACAAGTCTCAATGCTGCCAGAGTTACTGCTTCCACTTTACATTTGAAATTATAATCATCTCTAGCCTATGCACTCATAACCATATGCATTTTGATATTTCAGCCTAGGAAAAGCATGAGCACCCTCCTGCAATGCCACTATTTGCAAAGGTCACTGATTTTTGCACATCGACATTCCTCACATGCTCCAAAGGAAAACTGAAGTAGACATTAGAAGAAGTGACTAAACTTTGCAAGTAGGTTTACTTGTTGCAGATGTCATTATAGAGCAGGTGTCAACTTCAATACCTTCAACCCACGGATCTGAAGTTGACGTGTTTTTTTTTCCATGCATTGGATGCATTTGGTAAGTCTACGTGTAGGAGGCGCATTCAAATGGTCGGTTCTTGAGGGGATGTAGGGCCCTCGTCTGTGGCTATTGTTGGTGGTCGTCCCAAAGAGTATCAATCATAGTCAATGATTTTGATGAAAAGTGGCGACGATTGTTATAGCGGATTTCACCACACTAGGTGAATCACACATTGTATGGCCTTCCCTTGTCCCGCTGCAGACTCATTAGCCACTTTGGACCACTTTATATCTTTTTATGTTACCTTGATCATCCCCAAAAACCATTACAATATTGATATACGCGGATTTTTCCCCGTTAACCGCGTACATACGCGGATATTCCCTCGATAGTCGCGTACATCGGGATGTGTGCATAAATCCAAATCCTTTTGGACTGTTCCTTGACTTGGATCCGACTCATATGACTCCTGGCCTTCCATATGCCTTGAGATCGCACGGATTCGACCCTTCAGTATCCCTTTGAAGAACTATATAAGGAACCCATTGGTACATTGAAAGCGTAAGAGAACTTTGAGAGCATCAAAATTATAGTCCATTGTTGCTAGAACTTTATGCTTGAGTCTGCATCCCTTTGTCCCTTGGCGCACTGTTGTGTTCTTCCCAAGCTTGCCCTTTGCTAGTAAGCTTGCTATCGAAGTGATGGAGGATTGAGGTGGTGGAGGCCCAAGTGGGGGATTCAGTTT
>LPNX010528943.1:0-28300 GCA_001517045.1 Pseudotsuga menziesii
ATATATTCCAAATGGAAAATATCGATCATTCAAGAAGAATGATCATGGACTCTCCTTATCGGGCTTACAATTAGTTTTCAAGCCTAACTAGTCTTACTACCTCGTCTCATACACGAATTATTTCCTTCAAAAAAAAATATGCCCGAACTATTTCATAGTTACATATTATATATATGTATATATATACAATCATTAACTTTATTTATTTATTTATATGACATATTTTATAGAAGTTATATTAGACAGAGAAGAGAAAAGGTTGTACACAATCTATTTTTATTGGTATGTCACTGAGGAAATCACACCAACAATAGTTTGATTAGTATTGAAAGATATTTTGGAAAGTTTGACAATTCAAAATATATTATAGTAATTATAAATAACCCAAGATGATCTAGTGTATGTATAAACAAAAAGTTAGTAGGAGCATATGACATATTCATATGATGGGAGTGTAATGGGTGCCTCCGGATTTTGACTCATTCATTTAGAAATATAAACCTTCAATTGCCACTTCTTGCTTCCTTTTAATCCCATACAACGAGGGAATGAGATTTTGGCAATTGGTTTCGAGATAACTATTAAGGGATGGCTTCAACCTCGGATTTTGACTCATTCATTTAGAAATATAAACCTTCAATTGCCACTTCTTGCTTCCTTTTAATCCCATATAATGAGGGAATGAGATTTTGGCAATTGGTTTTTAAGGGATGGCTTCAACCCATGTCTAAGTCATTAGAGGTTAGAGTGACACCTCATTGGCCATTTTGTCTATAAGTTGATTAGCTTTGCATTTGACAAAAAAATAAAATAATAATAAAAACTAAAATAGATAAAAGCATTTTAATTATACTTTCCAAAATTACCTAAATCTCCAATTTTTACCATTTCTTTAAAATTTTGGTCATTTTATAGTTTCCCATTATACATATTATTATTAAATGTAATAATAGTTACATATTTATTTCTACCAAATATGTAAAAATTGTTACAATGTTACTCCTACATTTACGCCCATGATTAAATGTAATAATAGTTACATATTTATTTCTACCAAATATGTAAAAAATGTTACAATGTTACTCCTATATGTAGGCCCATCATGGAGCACATATGACACCGCTTTCACCTTGTTTTTACATATTTATGAAAGTCATTTTGAGATGAAAACACAAACGTATTTTCAAGTATGAGAGTACCAAGTATAAGATATCATTAAATTTTATCTGGAAATATTTGAGTACCACGTGTACTTTCAGCTTCAACTTCAAGCCTTTAACTTCGTCTCGACCTTTGCTTTGAAAACAAGGCAAGTTATAAAAGAAAAAGGAGGCAAGTTAAAATAATGTTAATGTAGTCTTTATTTTGATTTTAATAAATAAAAGAGTTGATAAAGAAAAATTTAATTATATAAAAGAATTTTAAATGTTAGATATGGTTCTATTTTGATTTAAAAAAAAAAAGAAATTGCAGTTAATTATATGGGACCCACGAGAGTTAGAAAGTAAAAGAAAGCTAAGATATTACGAGGAGGTTATTAATCTTAATTTAGAAAATCAAAAGTATTTCTTTATTTTAATTAGTTTGGAAAAAAAATTAATCTTAAAGACTCCTTTAATTGTGCGTTCTTGCTTTGGATTTAAAATGCATGCAAAGGAAATTTGGCTTCAAGAAGATTTTGAACTTCTTCGGCTCTGGATCGTATTTAGTGGCCTTGGTCTTGTTGTTTTGCAGGTCGTGAAGTTGCTGCATTGCTTGGAATCTTGTTGATGTGAAGGATCGTGCCCTTTTATGCTGTTGTCGGGTCTTCTTTTGGTTTGTAGTTGAAATAATTGATTTCTTGCTTCAAGAATTTTTAGCTCCCGTTGAAGTGAGCAGAGCCATCGGATCTGGCTCTTTCTTTGGTGGTTTGGGTTTTGCAGAAGCCTCTGTCTGATGGTCGTGTAGTTCTGTTGGAATCATGATTGGTTTGGGTGTTGCATTCCCAGCCCTTTCAAGATTAGAATTAAGTTCTCCAGTCTTCTCTTTTTTAGACAAGCATAAGATAGGAGCTCAGATACTCTCTCATGGACGTCGGAGGGGGTCCTCCCCCTCCTCTGCCACCTGAATGGGATGCTTTCAAACGTCTGATTGCCTCCTATGGCAAAAGGAAAGTTGGCCCAAATATGCAGAGATTTGTGAAGAAATTAGACATTCCATCTGTTGAACGACCTTGTTGTACTACATTAAATCTTGCGGAAAGAGGGCTCAAAGGGCAATTTACAGGTCTTTGGCCTTCTTCAAAGGCTATTGAAGGATAGGTTCAAAGAAATTGGAGGCCCTTGGTAACTGAAGGAATTCGAAATCATCTGGTTGGCAGAGGTTATTACGTCTTTGTTTTTTCTTCAACTGAGGATCGTGACCTTATTTTTCGTAACGGTCCATACTTCATGGGCCCTCAGGGGCTCTATTTGAATAAGTGGACTCTGGATTTTGATCCTACCCAAGATGTCTCGTTCGCTATTCCTGTTTGGGTAAGGCTTCCTCATTTACCTTTACATTGTTGGAATTCAAAATCCTTGGAAACCATTGGGAAAAAGCTTGGAAAATATATTGATAGGGCGAAAAGGAAAGATCAATATTCGTGTGCAAGGATATGCGTTGAAGTTGACTTGGAGATAGGACTGCTTGAGGCGATCAATTTAACAGTAGCTGAATGGTCTCATCTCCAAGATATAGACTACAAACGACTTCCTTTCAAGTGTCGTTTTTGCCATTGTTATGGTCACTTTGACTGAAATTGCAAAAAAAAAAAAGAAGAAGACCTTGAAAAAGAGAAGGATGACCAGTGGACTCATGTTCATAAATCAGGTGTTTCCAGCCAGGACAATAGAAAGAAAGGTAAAGAAGTAAAGATTATGAATGGAGTCACTACTGATGGGAAGAGTCTTCCTAAAACTCAACTTGCAGAAAAGCTCACTGCTCCATCTAATCATTTTGTTGTTTTAAGTTCCTCTAAGGATATTCTTGTTTTGGAAGAGAGTGAAGTGCAGTGCTTAATTGAGCAGGACGATAAAATGGAAGTAAACACCATACCAGCGGAACAATCTGGAACGCCAAATTCAGAATTACCTAGTGTAGGTGCAATCCTACAGGAAATCCATCCTTGTCCAAATGGAGCCAATCCCTATTCATCTTATGCAAAAATATTAAAGAAGAATCTGGTTGTTAGTTCCGGTTCCTCTGATGATGATTCTATTGAGCAATTCTCCAAGAAGCCAGGCAGGAAGTCTCGAAAGGAGGCAAGAGAAGAAGAGGCTGAGAGACTAAAGATGCAGGGCAGTCAATCCACAATTGAAATGTCTCTTGGCATAAGCAAGCGAACTAGACCCCCAAAGGGAGTAATAACTCCCTCTTTCTCAGGTAAATAATGTTGATCGTCTCTTGGAATTGCAGGGGTTTGGGGAATCCAAACAAAGCATTAGCAATTAAAAACTAATTGAGAATGGATTCTACTGATATTCTTTTGCTCCAAGAGACAAAAATTGAAGAGGAAGCTCTTCTCTCCTTAAGCAAAACAAAGTGGAAAATGAATGTTGGCAAGTCGGTCAACGCGCGAGGTAGTTCTGGCGGTCTGGCAACCTTATGGTGTGAGGATAAATTTCTTTTGAAAAGATCGTTTGTTACCCAACACTAGATTTATACAGAACTTCAACACATTTCAAGTAAGATTTACTTGGCTCTTTTTCAACCTCTATGTCCTTGTAAATTTTAAGGAAAAACGAGAATGCTGGAATACACTGACAAATTTCTTAGAAATCTACTCTCCCTCAAATATTATAGTGGCAGGGAATCTCAGTATAATTCTAGAACACAAAGAGAAAAAAGGTGGAGTGTGTGGAAAGGATCCTTTTCAATATTCAGTGGAGTCTTTGATTCAAGCTTGCGATCTTCTGGATTTTAAACCTAAAAAAGGTCGTTTTACATGGTCCAATAACAGAGTTGGGGTTGCCAACATTTCTGCACGTCTTGACAGGTTTCTTGTTCAAAGTTCCTTAATGGAGGGGAATTTCATTATATCAACTAAAAGTTTTCCAAAATTAACGTCAGATCATCATCCTATTTCATTGATATTCGAAGAAGAGGAAGATCTTGGTCTGATTCCGTTCCGATTCAGTCCTCTATGGATTGAGAGAGACGACTTCTCGGAAACAGTGACTCAATCATGGTCTTTATATGTAGAAGGATCTCCCAATTTTGTATGGGAGCAGAAACTTAAAAATACTAAGTCTGCATTGAAGAATTGGGCTAAAAAAGCGCTCAATACTTCGATGAGCAGTAGGAAAAAGAATGTGCAGGAACTAGCAGAGATTCGATTAGGAATGGAGGATATTGAAATCACCAAAGCTCAGTTGTCACTTGAATAGTCTGCTCAATTAAAACATTTCATTCTTTTCGGCAGGAAGAGGAATATCTTATGCTGAATTCATGTAGTCTTTGGTTGCTAGTAGGAGATAAAAACACAGCCTTCTTCCACCGTCAATGCAAAGCTAGACTCTCACGAAATCATATTTCGAAAATCTCCATAGATGGATAAATCATTAAAGGACATGAACAATTAAAGCAGGCTGCAAGAAGACATTATCAACACTTGTTTCATGAGGATGGAATCTTTGATGTTGAAGTGATTGTTGATTTTTTTTTACTAATGTCCCTTCTAGTGTCAGTTCAGAGGGAAATGCTGGTCTAATGAAGCCATTCACTGAAAATGAAATATTGGATGTCATCTGGGCAATGGAGCCAGATAAAGCTCTTGGGTCGGATGGCTTTTCCTTCCATTTTTACAGAGCTTGTTGTAATATCATAAAAACTAACCCGCTTCGCATGGTGACATCCTTCCAAAAAAAATCCAAAGTGGGAGGGTGTACTAACTCCACTTTTCTTGCCTTAATCCCTAAGGAAGTTAACCCTGCAACTTTTGACATGTTTCGACCTATTTCGCTCTGTAATGCCTCCTACAAGCTTCTTGCTAAACTATTAGCTAATCAACTCAAGCCTTTGTTATGGAATCTGACTTCTCCTCTCTAGGGGAGTTTTGTAAAAGGTAGGCATCTAGTTGACGATGTAATTCAAGTTCAAGAAGCCCTCCATTCTAGTTTTCAAAGGAAGGAGAAAGGAATGCTAATCAAGCTAGACATGAAAAATGCCTTTGATCGTGTTAAGCTTTCCTTTATATATAAATTATTTCTCTCTTTTGGTTTTAGCGTCAAATTTGTTAACTTGATAAAAGCTTGTAGAGGCAGGCCTTGGATAGCGCCTCTTGTCAATGGCAGACCTTCAAATTTCTTTCAAGCTTCAAGAGGACTCCGTCAAGGATGCCCTCTGTCTCCTTTCCTCTACATCTTGATGGCAGAAACTCTTAGCAGAAAGCTTACAGTTGAAAAGGAAGCAGACTATATTCTAGGCATTAAAATAACAAGGGGAGTGGAACCTATAAACCATGCCCTCTTTGCTGATGATTCACTTCTTCTAGGATGGACCTCATTAAAGATTGCTCGGGCCTTTGATGAAATTCTCCAAAATTTCAGCTTAATTTCAGTAGCCTTAATCAACAAAAATAAAAGTGTTGTTTATGGTTGGAATGTAGATCATCCCGGAATTCTTCGAATAGCTCATTCCTTGGGTTTCCCCATATTTGATAAGTGGGAAAAGATTAAATATTTGGGATTACCTCTAACTCTGGGACCTAGTCCTCCTTCTCTTTGGTTTGAAGTTATAGCTAAGATTAAAACCAAAATTGCTTCTTGGGGTGGTCAGTGGTTAACTAAGTCTGAAAAGTTGATCTTGATTAAGGCTGTTCTTTTAGCCCTTCCCATCTCTCAATCGTCTCTGTTGCTTGCATCGAAGTCTATCATGTCTCAGATTTCCAAACTTATGCAAGATTTTATTTGAAATGGCGGTAAAGGAAATCAGAGTAAGCTCCATCTAGTAAGTTGGGATATTGTCAAAAGACCATTATCAAAAGGTGGATTATAGATTCGAGATCTTGGCTTAGAAAATCTAGCTATTTAAGCTCCATCTAGTAAGTTGGGATATTGTCAAAAGACCATTATCAAAAGGTGGATTATAGATTCGAGATCTTGGCTTAGAAAATCTAGCTATGGGAGAGAAAATTATTTGGCAGTTGTTTGCTGATAAAAAGCACCCGGTAAGCAAGATTTTTTGGATGAAATATCTAAAGGGAGGTTCTTTGAGAAACTTAAAAGTAGAAAATATCCCTCAAGGTACAATAATATGGAATTCACGTAGAAGAGGAATAAATCATATTCAACAACATTTACACAGAATTCCTGGCAACGGGGCGAGGATTTTTTTGTGGGAGGATAGTATTCTTGGGAATCCCCCTCTCTCTTCCTTAAATTCGTTAAATCCTATCAAGTTATTTTTTGTCAATAAAGGACTTATGAGGCTCACAGATATATGTTCTTAGGACAACGATAGGAACTAGATAGGTTGGTCGCTGCCAGAGTTTCCAGAACCTCTTCTGCCACTTAAAAAATTTGATGTATTCCTCGTTATTAGGTTTTGCTCTAGTTCATCGTTCCTATAAGGATAAATGGGGGTGGGGACGTACAGGTTTTTATTCCCCAGCTCATGGATTTTCTGCTCTTCAACCTCCTCATACATCTCTGTTGTCTCCTTCTCTGTGGAAAGATGTTTGGGATTCTTTCAGTCTGCCCAAGGTTAGTTTTTTTACCTCGCGCAACCGAGCTCTGACTAGAGAGAATTTAATTAACTGTGGGTTCAGTGGACTGTTCCGGTATATCCTCTATAATTTAGCTACTGAATCTTCATATCACATTTTCATTGATTGTTGGTTTTCTCAAATCATGTGGGGGAGGGTCCTTCATGGATTATTTGCCTCTGTTCCTTCCCAAATTGTTGTTGCTTCCCTCTTCAGCAATTGGAAAGATCGGAATCCTCTCAAATTAAATCAAAATGCCGATTGGAATAAAATCTGGCAATCTATGCCAAATTTCATTTGGTGGACTATGTGGATTGCTAGAAATGAGTGGATTTTCAGTAATAAACCATTGAATCCTAGCAATGTTGCGGTAAGAGCGAAAGATTTTATCATGGAATATGTTGAAAATCTGAGCAATGCTTCTCTTCCTCCTGAAGCAGTCGATTGGTTGGGTCCCTACTTGAATTGTGTAAGGAGGGCTGCAATTAAAAAATCATGCTCACTTCCATTCTGGCGATTGAGAGATAATGCTGCAATTTTTTCCTTGTGGTGGAAGAGGAATGCAATTCCCTCTTTATTCTTCGATGGTGCATCCAAGGGAAATCCTTGGATTGTTGGTGCAGGTGGAGTGATCCTATCTTCGGACATATCTATTGAAACTTGTTTCAGTTGGGGTCTAGGGATATGTTCAAATAACCAAGCAGAATGCTACGGCCTTTTGAAGGCATGCCAGATAGTAAAAGATATTGGATATAAGTCAATTCAGATATTCGAAGACTTGGAGTTACTGATCAAAATGTTGAATTCTGAAGATCATTTTAACAATCCTTCTTTGAATAAATCCCTTCAGAGAATTCGAAATATATTGAAATATTTTGATAGGGTTGTTTCATATCATATTCTGCGAGAGTTGAATAAACAAGCAGATAATCTGGCAAATAAATCTTGTCTGATGCTCCAAGGAAGCCTCAACATCAATGAATAAAACAACTCATTCCATCCGTTATCGTAATCTAGGTGCTTCTTGACGTGACCTGATTAGTAGAAATTTCTTTTCTAAGAGACTTGTATCAATTTTGATATTTTCTAAGTATCAATTATGCTCTATGTGTAATCGGTTGTTGAGGCGACAACCCGACCAATCTTGTAATTTCCGAAGAAAAAAAAAATCCGTTTAAGTTTAAAAAAAAATTAATCTATGCTCTCTTCCTAATCTTCTACATGTGAAAATATGGTGACCTACGAGCACTTCTTTCTAATTTATTTGAGCATCCCGAAAAATATTTTACAGAAAACCAAATAATTCATTTTATTTCGCTTAAGGTTTAATATACCAAAATTGGTCTCATGGACATTAACCATCATCATCATCAAAAGTACTTTAAAATGTTAAATAATTTGGATTTTTTTTGGATTATCATCATTAAGTTAGATATATTAGTTTTTGTCAAATTAAATTATTTTATTATTTAAAACATGTAACAAAAAAAATCATCTAACCTTTAAACTACTTCAATTATATATATATTTAATTTTTCCCTTAATATATATTTAATTTTTATATTCGATAGTTCTAATATAAAACTAGAATATACATTTAACAACTTTGAAAGGCTCATATAGGATATCTAGTCTTTGACTTGTATTGTTCCTTAACTTATTACTACTTATTATAACCTTGTTCATTTTTGGAAACCTTCCTTTACAAACATATTTGAACCAAAAAAAATTGCATACAATGTGGAGAGAGATCTCATGTATGGCTCAAAATCAATTGAGCTAACCCTTATATATATAAAGGTCAAGGAAATGGTATAAATATTATGAGTATGGAGATATTGATATGGTTCCAAAATATAAGCGAAAAACAATTTGATAAATAATACTAATTAAATTATGGATGAAAGGTGATTAACAAAAAACATAAAACAACTTAGATCGAAACCATATTTATATTATTTTTTTTATACATTGTCATGTGAAAAAGAGAGAAAAATGAAAAGATGTTTTGTTTTTACTTATCATACACTCATACTTATATTTACATGTAAGATATAAAATGTCCATATTCAATGTCCAAAGGCGATTTAGTGTTATAATTATCTGTGATTGTTTGTGTCTTGATGTATTGCATGTTGTTGTTGTGTAGCTGTGCATGTGTAAACGGTTAAAGTGTGTTCACAAGCTTCTAAAATGGGTGTGTACAATTTGTTGAGGTGTGTTGCATACTCTAGAACTTGTGTACTCAATAAGAATTCAATGCAATAAACATTGGGAGACATCCAAGGGTGTTGCATGCCTTAACATGGGCTAATGCACATAGTTGTAGGGGGCATAGGTGGTTAGGTGTAGGAGCTTGGGGTGGAGGATGGGTGCTTCTTCAAATGAGAGGTTGTGTGCCAAGTACCTATGGTTACACTAATATTTTTTTATAACAAAAACAGTTATATTATTATGAATGATTCAGCTAAAAGATGCTGATCTAGAATACAGAGATCCACTAAAAGTCTCTATCCTTAGACAGAAGGCAAATTATGGAGATATTTCCAGGCTTATCTTCGAATTAACCTTGAGTTCATAGCACCCTAGATCTATGAATCTATTAGCTGCTTTGTCCGCCCTCATATTAAGCTCCCTAAGAACATGAAAGAATTCAATCTTCCTGAACCTTTTAGCCATATATCTGATTCTTTTTAACAGTCTTTCCATCCGCTCTATTTTTCCTCTTCTTCCCCCACTCATTGCTTGAATAATTAGCCTAGAGTCTCCGATAACCACAACTTCATCCGCTCCTACTTTCTGTACCTACTTGAGGCCTTGCCAGAGCCCATAAGCTTCTACCATATTATTAGAGTCATGTCCGATGCTCCAAGAGTATTCAATTTCAACTTTCCCTCTTGGATTTATGATAACTCCATCACCTCCCGCTTGCCCCGGATTCCCTTTTGAAGCTCCATCAAAAAACAATTTGAAAATATTCTGTTCTCTTAACCAATTTTCGAACTGAGATTTATCCATTTAGATTTCCCATTCCTCCAATTTGTTGATATCTATACTAGTATTTTCCTGAATATTGAGACTTTGCATCCATTTTTTTTCTTTATCTGTCAACCCGACTATGTTATTCAGAATCGTGGTGCTACTTACCACCTCACCAAGAAGAGCGTTGATTTTGACATTTAACTTCCACGCTGGTTGATTCCTATCTTGAAAAATTCTATGATTTCTTTCTATCCAGATGCACCAGCAGACAATTTTAGATAGTTTCAGCCAGCAAGCTCTCACACCATTCTTCTTAGCCAGCTCGCCCTTGTACATTTTTTCCCAATTGATGAAGAAATCCTGATTACTTCCATTCCATTGAAACCCGTCTCCTTCATTCTGCATTACTTCCTTCCAGATTGAAATGGTATATGAGCATTTAAAAAAAAGATGAGAAATAGATTCTGAATTTGCAGCACAGAGAGGGGAGCGGAATGGGCCTGCTATCCCCCTTTTCTCCAGGTTCTCTCCAGTTAACAGTCTTTGATGAATTAATGTCCAAGTAAACACATCAATTTTGGGCAGCGTTTTATTGTTCCAGTTGTTATTCCAAATCGCAGGGCTCACTGGCACGTTGCAAGTTGCAGCATACTCGTTGTACCCTTCAACAGTCGTGTAGGTGCCTGATCGTTTGCCCCAGCCACGTCTGTCCTTCAGTGTGATGGAGATCGGTGCTATCCCGGCCAGGTGGAAGCTCAGCAATTGTTTATCATTCTCTAACGCAACTGGACAGTCCGATAAAACCCACGTTGTCTAGCGATGTGGGTAATTCACCTCCCACTTGGAGATGCTCCATAGCGTGATCAGACCTCTTGCCTCCATCCATGACTGCAGACGTGGTAGACGTGGGGGAAGTTTTCCTAAAATCGAATCCTGCCAAAAATTTATGGCTTTCCCGTTACCCGGTATCCAGTGTAACTTTTCAATGAATTGGGGTAGCATTTTTTTACAGAGATTGAAGATGGGGGACCCCTTTGTTCTCACGTGCTCTCCTTCCAAGCATCTGAGCCTAGTACCTGGGAAGTATTTGTTTTTAAGAACCCGACTACACCAGGTTGGATTTGAATCAAGCATATTCCAGAGTAGTTTGGCCCCAATGGCCAAGTTTTGAAATTTGAGGTCCCTAATTTGAAGTCCTCCCTCATTTCTTGGTAGCTTAATGGTTTTCCAACTTACTAGAGCATATTTTTTGCCTCCTCTGTTGTTCCCACCATTCCAGAGAAAGGATTTCAGTAATCCCTCAATTTGATTTATGATTTTGACAGGAGCTAGGAGGAGGGAGCATTGGTATAGCAAGTAGCTGTTCAGGACAGCTTTAACTAATACAACCTTCCCAGCCAGATTCAGCCAAGCAGCCCCCCAGCCTGATATTTTCCTTTTTATTTTTTCCACTATGGGGATCCAATTTGAGGACTTGGATTTTGTTTTGAAAATAGGCACCCCTAGGTATTTGAAGGAGTCCCAGTGTACAACTCCGTTCATATTTAGTATTCGAGATATATCTAACATTTCCCTCGGGTTAATGTTCCATCCGAAGATCTGACTCTTCCTGAAATTGATTTTACTTCCGGAGGCCTGGCAGTAACGGTTCAGTTCAGTCTTGAATCGGCGGGCTATAATCTGACTGGCCCCTCCCATTAAGATGGTATCATCAGCAAACTGTGAGTGATTAATATCTTTGGTTCCTCTAGCCAGCCTTATGCCTGGAAGCTCCTGCTCTAGTCTGGTGTGTTCCAATTGAAAATTGAGAACCGAGGCCTGAATGGCGTAGAGTAGAGGTGAGAGCGAGCATCCTTGCCTCAGACCTCTCGTAGCTTGAAAAAAAGGGGCAGCTCTTCCGTTAATGAGGGGGGTTGTCCATGGCTTGCTGATGCAGGCCTTGACCCAGGAGACAAATTTGGGGGAAAATCCAAATCTCAGCATTACTTGGAGGAGGAATGGATGGATAACTCTATCAAAAGCATTTGCCAGATCTAGTTTCACCGCCATTCCTTTGTCTCCATTCTTCAGGCTAGAATGTATGGCTTCTGGCACTAAGATGATGTTATCCCAAATCTTCCTTCCTTTGATGAACCCACCTTGGTTCTCCGGGATAATGCCAGGCAGAATAAGCTTTAGTCTGGTGGCCATGATCTTAGTGATGATTTTGTAACCTATATTACATAGTGATATTGGCCGGAACCTATCAAAGGTCTTAGCTTCTTTCTCCTTAGGGATGAGGGCCAAGAAGGCTGAATTCATGCTTCCTCTGATCTTGCTATAGTTCTGAGACTTTCTGACCATTTTTAGCAAATCTTTTTTAACAATGTCCCAGCAGATTGAAATGAAATTCACATTATACCCGTTTGGTCCGGGGGCTCTGTCCTCCTCCATGACAGCAACGGTTTCTTTGAG
Source organism: Pseudotsuga menziesii (assembly GCA_001517045.1). Classification (NCBI taxonomy): domain Eukaryota; kingdom Viridiplantae; phylum Streptophyta; class Pinopsida; order Pinales; family Pinaceae; genus Pseudotsuga; species Pseudotsuga menziesii. Next base: position 12,161 of record LPNX010528943.1, read on the forward strand.
CTCATCCAGCGTGATGATTTTATTCAGGTGGTCATTGTCATTACTCTTGATTGCGCTGGGAACTAAATTCAGAAGCTGGGCGTCGCTGGAAATGGGCTGATTGGTGAACAAATCGCTGAAGTAATTGGATGCTTCTACCTTAATTTCTTCGAAATGGCTAAAAACCCTCTCGTTGACCTGAATCTCGAGGATGATGTTCTTGCTTTTCCTGACCTCCGTCAACTTGTGGAAGAAGCTTAAATTTGTATCACCATCCTTCAGCCATTTACTTCTGGATTTGAGGCGCCACCATTCAACCTCTTGTCTACAGGCTGCGTGGAGGTTCAATTGCAGAGTTGTCTCCTTTTGAATGTCATTAATAGTTACAGGTTTATCCTCCATATCAGCTTGGTGCTTCTCCAGCGCATGGGCAACTTGGAGCTTGGAGTCATTTGGATTTGGGAGTGTCTTGGCCTAGCTCTTCAATGTTTTCTTGAGCCTCCTCAGCTTCTCCTCCCAGACAAAGAAGGGGGAGCCTGTGACCGGATGGGCCCATGAATCTGCTACAATATTTAAGAATTCATCATGCTTGGCCCACATGGAGTTAAATCTGAACGGAATTGGGCCCATGTTTTTTTCTTGCACCATTTCCAGAAGAATGGGCTTATGGTCGGAGCTTCCGAAGGGAAGGATTTTAGATGAAATAATCAGGCCTAGCAGGAGGAAATTGTCCTGAACCAGGAATCGGTCAAGTCTGGCCGCAATGTGCCCAGGACCGAACCTCCTATTGTTCCAGGTATATTTCCCTGTGGTAGGCTTGATGTCAATGAGATCCTAGGTCATGATGGTATCTTCCATTATGTCAATGATGGGGTCTCTACATCTAGAACCCCCTCTTTTTTCATTCTGACTGAGGATGAGATTCAGGTCCCCGGCCAGAATGACATTGCCTTGCAGATTAGTTCGTTCTTCATGGAGAAGATTCCAACAATTTATTTTTTCGCCATAAGAATTAGGTGCATAGATGTTGAATATACTTACAAGGGAGTTGGTGTCTTTTTGTCTTAACACGGTGAGGATCCAGTGGGTGCTGATTTTGATGACCATAGCTTCGTATTTTCTATCATCCCATAGGGTTCCTATACCCCCGGATGCTCCCCTAGAGCTTAAAGCAGCGGTGCCTTTTTTTTTTCCAAAACTTTTTACTAGTTTGGAGGAATGCAGTTTCCTCCAGCCTGGTTTCTTGGATCATCAAGATGTCCGGTTGGTGAAGGGAGATTAGATATAGCATAGCTTCTTCCTTGCCTTTGCTACCGAGCCCTCTGCAGTTCCAGGAAATTGCCTTCATTACTTACTTTTGGAGGCCGTGGGCATCCCTTTCGGGGCATGCCCATGCTGGCGGGTGTTTCTTGGGTTTTTCAACAGCTTCTCCAAAGTTAGTTGGGATCCTTGCAGCTTATCCTTGTATGTTGCTTGCTCCTGAACTTCTTTTCTAGATTTCCTTCCTTTTGTTTTGGTCATTCTTGGAGTTGTTATTATTTCAATTTCCCCTTCTTCTTCATCTTCCTCTTCCGAGTCCGGTTCTTCATTAGATTTTCCCTGACTTTCATCAACTTTAGTATCTGCTATTTCTTCCTCATTGTCTCTCCCTTGATCTGAGATGGCTATTTTTGGTTCTTTGCTTTTTTCATGGCTGGATCTGTCTTCTATTTCAGTAGGTTCATCCCTTGCTTCCGCTGATTCTATAGACCTTGAAGGCTCTTGGGGTTTTGCAGGTGGACTAGCTCCACTTCCCTCACCTTTATTAGGGCCCCCTCCGGCTTGAGTTTTAGATCTGGATCTATTCACCCTGTGCCATCCTTCCCCCTCCTCCTGCTGGCTTTCTGGAGTTTTGGGGCAGTTTCGGATGAAGTGCCCGTACTCGTGGCATCCTCTACATTTGAAGGGGAGTTGTTCATAGTCCATTTTTTGAATATGAGACTAGTTCCCCACCGTGAGATTTATTGCTTCTGGCAGCCCAACTTTGAGATCGAACTCCATGCATATGCAGGCGCAGGCATATTGGTCCTTTGGGCTGGCCATGTCAATATATTTTCCCAGTGCGTTCCCTATAGTATGTAGGGATTTGGGGTTCCAACAATGCATAGGTAGGTTAGGCAGTCTGACCCAAACTAGGACAGCTTTAGGGGTGTCGGCTTCAGGATCGAAGTCCGACGTCCAACCATTGAGATAAAGACCTTGCGGCCCCATGAAGTAGGGCCCATTCCTGAAGATTAAATCTTTGTCCTCTTTAGATTCGAAGTCGAAGAGGAAGTATCCCCTTCCGATGGAGTAGGAGGCAACATTTTTGGATATTAGCGGTCGCCAGTTCCTTTGAACCCAGCTATCAGTGGTTTTAGGTGAGGGCCATAGCCCTATGAACTGCCCGATTAGAGCTCGGTCTGCCAATGACAGGGCAACCCGTATCGTTTCTTCCAGAGGGAGGGCTACCTCCAGCACATCTTCTATTCTTTTAACGAACTTCGGTAATTCTCTTTTGCCTGATCGTTTGGCGTGATTGGTGATTAGCCTATCGAAGGCTTCCGATCGGTTAGGCGGTGAGTCACCGCCTGCCTCCTCCACCATCTTGCTGCCCCACCCGATCGGGCCAGCTTCAGAACATGGGTTCAGAGGGGAGGGCCTCCAAAGCTATCAAGCAGCTATTCGGCCAACCCAGCAATTCTAGTAGCCAATAAGATCTTCAGACAAAGGTGTGCATGCAGCCTTGGGAAAGATCCGGCCTGTCACACCTTGGATCTAACGCCGGACTCCTTCCACGCTGTCCAAAACGCCCTCGGCCCTCGAGCAGCTGCGTTCTCCTCGTCCCGATCGCTGATCGCTGATCTAAGCTATCCCCGTATATGCTTACACTAATATTAGATATATGATCAAATATTATAATGTTTTCTTAATTTTACTATGTGACCTCTTCTCTTTTCACTTTGAAATGTAATATTTGTTTATTTGATTTTACATCAAACTCATTTTGTCTTTTATGTGGATCATGCCTTGACAACCTTGTTTCATGTATTAGATTGTTGATTGTAACAACTTTCATTTTGACATAGGACAAACCAACTCCTCTTTCTCACATAATGGGTTTTGTTAGTCTCTGCGAAGGAAGGGATATACTTTTCGTTTAAAAGTCAAAGTATTTTGACTTTGTATTAATTCTTACGTTTTGATGATGTTTATTATAATGTTTTGTAATGTTTGTAAAAAAAAAATAGCTAGTAAACTAAATTTCTAAAAAAATTAAAATATATTTTTTATTTTTTGAAAAAGGAAAATCAAGTTTTTCTATTGGTGGAATACACTTGGATTTGACATAAATCCCTACATGTGGTTTTTTTTGGATGTAAACATTATTTTAAAATTATATATAAAATGTTTTTTATTCTGCCCTGGGATCTCACGCACGCGGCTGCCTGAGCTGAACGCTCCCTACACGCCTGCCCTGGCAACAACCTTCTACTGCTCGCGATCCTGGCACCATGGGCCCAGAAGGGGGCCCAGGGGATTCTTCCTCTCATCCACCTGAGCTGGTGGCTTTCAAGAAGCTGCTAGCTAGCTACGACAAGAGAACAATGAATGAGTCTCAGCAAAAATTCGCCAAAGGATTGTATCCCCATGGTTTCCCTCCCAGCTGAAGAAACGTGTAGATCGGCTCTGAATCTAGCAGATCGGGGTCTCATTGGCTAGTTCACAGGCCCGTGGCCTTGTCCCAAGACAATCGACGCATGGGTGCAGAGGAACTGGAGACCGTTAGTAAAAGAAGGCATCAGAAGCTACTCTGTGGGCAAGGGATTGTTCGTATTCGTGTTCGAAGAAGGAGAAGACAAAAGCCTCATATTCAATAATGGACCTTACTTCATGGGTCCCCAATGTTTATATCTGAATAAATGGACTCCAGACTTTGATCCTACGCAAGATGTGCCATCGACAATCCTGGTGTGGGTGCACCTTCCACACTTAGCCCTGCACTGCTGGAATTCGAAAACTCTTGAAACCATTAGCAACACTCTCGGGAAATACATAGATCGTGTAGAGAGAAAGGATTAGTACTCCTGTGTAAGAATTTATGTTGAGGTTGATCTGGAAATAGGGCTACAAGAAGCAATCAATCTAACGGTTTTAGACTGATCACACATCCAAGAGCTGGATTATGAACAACTTCCCTTTAAATGCAAGTACTGTCACTTTGCGAGATATTGCAAGAAAAAGGCCGAGGAAGAGGCCGAGAACCCCAAAGATCAATGGACCCAGGCATAGAAAACAACCTCGGCAAAGGAAAATAGTAGGAAAAAAGGCAAAGAAATGGCGGTGGGATCTGATGGGTCAGAAGAAAGGCAGGAACAAGAGAAAGGAAACAAAGAACAACTAAGGGCAGAAGCAGAGGAAAATCCCTTTGAATCACTCAGGGTAGCGGAAGAGGTCATAGAAACGGTCATTGAGGAGATCGAGCAACACCCCCTCCCCCAATAGCCAAGGAGGAAATGCCAGAAGCAACTCACCCTTGATCTCTAGCAGGGATCTACTCCTCACCCTCCTATGCGAAGGTAGCTAGGAAGAAACCCCTGGAATCCTCAGGGTCATCGGAAGACGAGTCCTTTGAGAGGCCTTAAAAAAAAACTAGGAGGAAATCCCCAAGGGAAGCCCACAAGGAAGAATCAGAGAGACACAAAATGTAGGGCAACCAATCAACGATTGAAATGACCATGGGGAGAAACATCAGAACAAGACCTCCCAAGGGAGATTCATCCCACCCAAATCTTAGTAAGTATTGCAGCTGGTCTCTTGGAATTGCAAAGGATTGCCGAATCAATAAAAGACCTTTTGAAAATCGAAACCCCCAAGATTCTCATGCTCCAAGAGACCAAGATTAAAGGGGAAACCCTCCTTCAGATCAACAACTCAAAGTGGAATAAAAATGCCAGAAAGGCCATAAGTGCCTGAGGCACCTCCAGGGGCCTGGAAACTCTGTGGTCGGATGAGGAGTTTTCTCTAGAAATATCTTTTGTAACCCAGAATTGGATCTACACAGAACTCCGTCATATAACAAGTAAGCTCACCCTTTCTCTCTTTAACATGTATGTTCCGGTTCTACATTTAGAAAATAAAGATTGTTGGCTAACTCTGGCATACTTTATTGAGATTTACACCCACTGGAATATAATAATAGCGGTAGATCTAAATCTGATCTTCGCTCAAAGGAAAAGAGGGGTGGCAACAAAAGCAAGGATCAAATGCTGCCCCTAGTAGAGGACATCATGCAGTAGTGGGATCTTCTAGACATAAAGCCAAAAATAGGCCTTTTCACTTGGACAAACAACAGAGTTGGGGTTAATCACATAGTTTCCCATTTGGACCGTTTCCTGGTTCAGAGCACTTTGCTGGAAAAAAGGGTGATCACCTCCAAAACTCTCCCAAAACTTACTTCAGATCACAAACCCATCTCGCTTAAGTTGGAAGATGAAGAGAACTTGGGCCCCACCCCCTTTAGATTCAACCCTCTCCGGATCGAAAAGGAAGGGTTTAAGGAAAAGGTAACCTCAGCTTGGTCTACACCTGTGATTGGGTCCCCCTCCTTTGTGTGGGAACACAAACTAAAATCCACGAAGGAAACTTTGAAGAAATGGGTCAAAAATCCCACCAATACTCCAATTAGCCATAGAAAGGAGACTACCAAGGAATTGGAAAATATCAAAATCAACCTTGAAAGCAAGGACATCACCACTACAGATCTTGAAAGAGAGCAAACAACCCAAGCCAATGCTTTCCTCTCTTTCCATCAAGAAGAAGAATTCTTAAGGTTGAAGTCCCGTAGTTTGTGGCTAAAAGCAGGAGACCGTAACTCTTCCTATTTTCATAGACAGTGCAGAGCAAGATTATCCAAGAATCTTATCTCTGAAATCACCTCTTCCGATGGGACTCTCCACAAAGGCCATGATCAAATTAAGATTGCAGCTGAAATTCATTTCCAAAATATTTTCAAAGACAATAGAGATGGAAGAGAGGATGCCACCACTGACTTTCTCTCTCACATCCCTTTGTTCGTTAACAATGATGATAACTCATCCCTCTCAAAGCCTTTTACTGAAGAAGAAATATGCAGCATAGTATGGTCTATGGAACTAGACAAGGCCCCAGGGCCGGATGGCTTTTCAATTCATTTTTATAGGCAATGTTGGGGAATCATTAAGACTGACTTCATGAGAATGGTAAAATATTTTCAGCAGAAAGCCAAGGTGGGTGACAGCACAAACTCCACTTTTCTTGCTCTGATACCCAAGGAAGTGAATTCGAGCTCCTTTGATAGATTCAGGACAATCTCACTATGTAACTCATCATATAAAATTATGTCTAAACCGTTGGCAAACAGAATTAAACCTCTGCTTGGGAAAATCATCTCTTCCAGTCATGGAGGTTTCATCAAAGGGAGACATATCATTGATAACGTGATTCAGGTTCAAGAATCCATCCACTCTAGCTACCACAGGAAGGAGCAAGGAATCATAATAAAGCTTGACATGGAAAATGCATTTGATTGGGTACAACACTCTTTCCTTGTCAAATTTCTTCTCTCCTTTGGATTCAACTCTAATTTTGTTAATCTGATCAAAGCTTACATAGAAAAACCATGGGTTGCCCCTCTTGTAAATGGAAGACCAACTAGCTACTTCCAAGCCTCGAGGGGAATAAGGGAAGGATGCCCACTCTCTCCTTTTTTGTACATTCTGATGGCTGATTCATTTAACAGAAAGCTAGCTGTAGAAAAGAAGGTAGGGACAGTTCCAGGCATAAGGATAACTAATGGAATTGAGTCTATTAACCACACTCCCTTCGCTGATGATTCACTGCTGCTGGGGGGAGCCTCCATCCAGATAGCCAAGACATTCAGTGGAATTCTACAGGATTTTTACAACATCTCCAGAGCCCTCATCAACAAAAGGAAGAGTGTTGTGTATGGAAGGAATACAGAGCAAAATGATATTCAATGAATTGCAAACTACCTGGGATTTACTGGATTTGTAAGCTGGGAGAAAATTAAATATCTTGGTCTCCCCTTAACCTTGGGACCAAACAGAACTACGTTGTGGGATGGATGAAGTTATGAGTAAACTGAAATAAAAAATCAGAGGTTGGGGTGGCCAATGGCTCACCAAGGCTAACAAGCTCACGCCAGTGAAAGCTATGCTCTCATTGTTGCCAATTTTCCAAGCATCCTTCCTTCTAGCTCCGAAAATGATAACTGAGGATATCACCAAGCTTATTCGAGAATTTGTATGGCAAGGAGGAAAATGGAACCATAAGAAATTTCACTGAGTTAAGTGGGACATTGTTAACATTCGATGGTTGAAGGAGGCCTCCAGAATCGAGATCCAGGGCAGGCGAATTTGGCTCTTAGAGGCAAAATTCTGTGGAATCTGTATACAAACATTAAACACCCTGTCAGCAAAATACTAAAGCTCAAATATCTGAGAGGAGAACCTTTGTGTAACCTCCAAGCAATCAAATCGCTCAAAGGAACTGTCTCGTGGAACCTTTGCAGAAGAGGGATCGTTTATTTTCAAAAGGAATTGTACATGATTCCTGGTAATAGGAAGGACACGCAGTGATGGCAGGACAGGATCATTGGACAAGCACCTCTGGACATCATGGAGGGGATTAGAGGAATCCGTGACTGGATCAAAACACGGGGTTATTTAATGTTGGCTGATATTGTTACCTGGAAAGAAGATGGGAAGTGGCACGACTGGTACATCCCACGGCTGCCACAACAAATTGAAATATAGAAATCACAGCTCTTAATGGATCAAATGAACTTGGCTCTAGTCCATTTACAGGAGAGAGATCACTGGGGATGGGGGGGAAAAGGAATTTACACAACTGTGCAGGGGTTCACCTCGTTGCAATCTGATTATGTGTCGGTCCTCCTAGCAGATGTATGGAAGCAAGTTTTGGATCCAAGCAGTTTACCGAAGGTTAACTTCTTCTTTTGGGTTTTGATGCATAGAAAGGTGTTAACCAAAGAAAACTTGGCTAAACGTGGTATAAATGGTCCTCATAGATGCATAATGTGTTGCAGAGATTCAAAAACCAATGACCATCTATTTGTGGATTGTATTTTTGCCTGGGAGGTATGGTCCCTCACTCTTCAAGGCCTCAACGTCCCATTCCCGGAGAAAATTTCGTTGGTCTTGTTATTCTCCGCCTGGAAATCGAGATACCCCTATCCAATCAAAGGCAAGTCATCTTGGAGCGAAATCTGGGTAGAAATCCCCAAATACATATGTTGGAACATTTGGCTGGCTAGAAATGACAAAATCTTCAACAATAACCAGCAAATATCGCTTAAGGTGGCAAAAAAAGCCAAAGCTTTCCTCATTGAAACGGTGGGTGTTCAATCTTTTAAGAAGGGTAATACGTTGCTTCCGAAGGAAAAAAATGGTTGGGCACATATATCTTCAAAGATAGGAAAAAGGACCCTGGCAAACTGAGCACAAACCCATGGTGGCGGCTAAGAGACACAGATGCTGAGTTTCATATTTGGTGGAAGGCACAGGGGAAAGCCTCGATCTTCTTTGATGATGCCTCCAAAGGCAATCCAGGGAGGGCAGGAGCTGGTGGGATGATTTACTCTGCGGATGGCAAAAGAGTTGAAAGTTTCAGTTGCGGACTTGGACATAAAACCAATAACCATGCAAAAATCCTTGGATTATTGAAAGCCTTCCAGATTGCTTTGTGGGAAAGGGATCAAAGATGTTCAAACCTTCGGGGACTCGAAAATTCTGATAAAGACCCTAAACGCAGATGCTTTGTTCAATGATCCGTTGCTTAACAAAACCTTGCAAAGGTTGAGGTCAGTGTTGCATGATTTCTCATCGTACCTATTGTTTCATATCTTGCGGGGTTCAAACAAGCAAGCTGATGTCAAGGCAATTTTGGGCTGCCTACTATCTCAAGGAATTCTAAAGGTAAATGAGGAAGAAGCTCATCGGGAACCTGTTATAGCTTGTTTTTGTTTCTCATTTTTAATGTTTTTGCTTATACTTTGAAACTTGGTTTTGTTCATTTCTCTTAAAAAAAAAGTTTTGGTTCTTAGGATAGTTTTAATCTTTTTTCTTTAATTTTCATGTTTATATGTTTTCTTAGTTTTATTTTTCAATTTTGATTTTATTTATCGAGATTCACAGTTAAGGGGCTTATAGAATGTTTATATGAATTAAAAAGGTCCTAAAAATATCATAAAGTTTTGATCTAGATCATTTTACCAAAGTCAAATCATTGCTAGGTGTTATATTTTTTGAAAATCAATAAAGCAGACTTTCTTGTAGCACAAGCCTGAAAAAATTACACACATGAGCTACAAGAAAATCGCGCAGTTCGAAAATCATGATTTTTGGTTCAATTTTTTTAAAAATTCTCACACATCAGAGGTCATTCATACTTGGTTAATGGATTTGATACGTGTTTCCTCCATAATGACCATTGTGACAAGTGTTGATACTTTAAGCAAATCATCATGAGGGCAAATTGTGGTGGTCTGTTCCAAAGTGATGATTAAACATGATGAGACAATTTTTCCTTGAATTTCGTATCCCATGAATTGCACGAAGATCAGATGAGTTCGTGGCGAAGTATTAACAGTGTGTAATCAAATACTGAAGTAGGTCGTAAATTTAGGGCTTTGAGGGGCGATCGTTTGGAGTTATCGTAGTGGTCAAATCATTGAGGAATGAAATTGGACACCTGACAGTCAAGAAAGCACGATTCTAGCACCTGGATTCATCACTTTGACAGGTACGCTGCGAATTGATATCAAAGTCCATGTATTTGGGTTTTTACTAAGCAAAGGATTAATGATGAAATTGAATGAAGATTATTAGTATGTAAACCTAATTCATACTTAATGTCAGATTCTCTGTCAATGGAATTAAGGCATTTATCAGTTTAAAGCGATAGAGTCCAATTTGGGGTTTTGGTTTCCCAATATAGCATTGTTTGTCAAATTGTCAGGATTTGAATAGTTTTAGAGTTTGTTTTACTGAAAGAAGTAATTTGACAATCATTCAAAATGAAAAGAAGTGGTAAAACCAATAGAGCTGAACCTTCAAACATGAGCTGGGTTCAGACTTTTCTAGACTGTGCAAAACTGTTTTTAGAGGCAGGGGGGTTAAGTTTTTTTGAAAGAATTGAGGGATATCACTCATAAGTCTCTTATAAATTTGCTCAGTGTTTGGATAAATATATGGTGACTTTTGATACTTTGAAGTTTAAGTTGACCAGAGAATTGTTAGCAGAAGCTACAAGGATCTTAGATGAGGGTGAATACTGGTTTAAAAAAGTACCTTTCACCTTTGATGCACATAAACACTTACTTCCAAATGTAGTATCAGATTGGGGAAAGGGAGTACCTATTCAGAAATTTGAACCAGAATGGATAGAGCCAATTAAAATCCTGCAAAGTTATATCACTTGTGAAGGGAGATTTGCTTTTTTTTTTAAGTATCATGTTAGGTTTTTGCAACATCTTAGCCATGAAGCCAAAATGAATCTCCCATTATTCTTCTTGAAAAGTTTACAAAAGATGTCTAGCAGGGTGAAGGAGTATTAGGATCACACCAAACAATCTGTGTTTCATCATAGGCTTATAAAACTAGTCATAAGCACTGTACTTCAAAAAAGGGAGAAAACATGGGATTATTTCTTATTTTGGTCTGGTTTTCAAACAGAGAAGGAAGATAAATCTCAGAAGAGACAATTGAATAAAGGTCAGAATTTGGTCAAGAAGCTTAAAAAGAGAGTCACAGTCAAGAATGAAGAACATAGTGAACCAGGAAAATCTATGAACGAAGAAGATGAAAACATTGAAATTGAACAATAAATGAATATTGAGGAAAACAAAGTTTCAAAGTCAGAAGTGAAGGAAATGGAGCCAGTAGAAGATGCTTTTCCTAAAGGATTGAACCAAGGTGTAAAGGAAGATGTGAAAGAGCACGAACAAGTTCCTATTACAATACTCTTTGAAGAAGAGGAAAGGTCATTATCTGATGAAGCTAGGGTTCACACCAAACAGGATATACATATACATTTTGAAGAAGAGATAATGTCATGAGGGAGGAAAATGAAAGTTGTCGAACTAGCTTCTATTACACATTAAGGGAAAGTTTTAAAAATGTTAGGAGAAATTGGAACAGCTTGGAGGCCCAAGACTAGGTCAAAGAACAAACTTAGATTAAATATGAAGAAGCTGTTAAACCCTAAACTAGCTGAAAAGAAGATTACAGTAATTGAAGACTCTTCATCTCAGGAAGAATTGGAAGACAATGAAGATCGGAATAAAAAGGTTATGAAGGGTAAAAAGCAAATAGTTTTAGAAAATAAACCAGTTTTCACTGAAACCAAGATCTCAGAAAAATGATTTAAAGAGCTCTTGTGTAGATAAAGGAGAGGTTGCTGAGCAACCAATCTAATGCAATATTAAAGCCAATGAGTATTCAGAAACCCCTGTGACCTTGACAGAGCATATGGAAGAAGATGAAGAGATCTTCAGAAAGCTGAAAATCCCTTGGATGCCAGAAGGAATGCATCCAGTATCAGAAGGAAGGTGCATTGATTCTGAAAATGAAAATTTGTAGAGGAGTATCAAACAATACAAATATCATATTGAGTACCTGCATGAGACCAATGAAGGATTAGTGACTGCAAATAGAATACTGAGAGAAGATTTGGGAGAGGTAAATAGTCATTATCAGGAATTAATTTCAGTTTCTAAAGAGGTTTTAAAAATAAAGAGACAGATAGAGAGCCTGTTTACATAACTAAAACAAACTATTCAAGAGCTAACACAACAGAATGAGGAGCTGACAAAAAGAGTTGAAGATTTGGAAGCAGATCACCAGAAAGCAAGAAGGAAGACCTAAGCTTTAGAAGGAATTGCTCTTTTAGCAGAGGCAACAAAGGACTTGTAAAAGTATTTTAAGAAAAGCAGTTATTAGTTAGTTTGTAAAAGTTATTTCATTTTTGTATAATGATAGTTTTATTAAACAATTCGATAGACGACCTAAAGGTAGTTTGTTCAATTATATAATTGTTTTTGAAAAAACAAGATAAATGTAAGTTTGGGAAAGGACCAAGGGTTCGATTTTTTATGCAAGGGGAGGCTATCAAGCTGTGGTTTATGAAGCTAAGTGTAAAAAATCTTATGTATTTTTGAAATACTGATTATGAAATCTATGCAACTATAAGCCCTATTTAGCTTATTGTCTGGTTTCATTTCTGATTTGTTTTAATCACTCAGTTGATATACTCATTTCTTGTTTAAGGTTATTATGCATGAAATGCTTGTTAACTGTGGGTGGAATTCAGTGCTATGATTATTGTGTTTGGTTTATGTTTTATATGTTATGCATCTCAGCCCTTCAAATGTTCATGATTCAGTGTTTGCTTTAGCTTTAGGAAGTTTCTGCCCTCTTGTTTACAAATTGTACAACCAAAACCCTAGAAAGACCTATTTTACTTAATTGTGTTTATTGAGATTGTGTTGGCTTGTTCTTTCGTAGTCCGAGAACAATTTCTAGCACTAACATCTTTGGCGTCGTTGCCAGGGATGAAGCTGAAAGCCTATTTTCCCTGGGTTACTCATCATTTCACTGGTTCTGAGAGGTGAACTTAAACTAGCAAATTTTAAAAAACTACTTTTCACCAATATTTCACAGTGGCTACTAAAGGAGTTGGAACAAGAAGTAGACCTAGTTCACCTTTAAAAATGGGTGTCTCAGACCCATAACAGATTTTGAAAACAACTAGGAAAATCAAAAGGTCTAAGTCATTACCAGCCCTATGTAACCCTGATCAACTAGACATATCATCACCTTTTTCAGTTCTGAAGGGAGAGGAACAAGATTCATCCTGGTTGAAACCTATAATCCCTGTTAGTAGTTTTCAAGTTTTTACTGATCCTCAATCTTTCAAGAAAGCAAAGACCGTATCTCCTGGAAAAATCCCTTTATTTGACCTCAAGGTTGGCAAGAATCCTTTTCAACCAAGTCCTAGTAAGGTTATTCCTCCATCTAAATCAGTCAATTTAAAGATGGCAGCCCAAAATCAACCATTAGACATGATGGACTGAATGGTGGTAGCTAGGTACGCACCTCTAGTTTTGCCTCAGCCTTTGAATGCACTTCCTGGGGGTGATTACCAAAAATATTTACCTAGGTTTAATGGACAGGGTGAGACTACTGCTGAGGAGCATTGGGATGCATTTCTCAGCCATGCTAATAATCAGAATATAGAGGCAAAGGATGTGTGGATGAGGATGTTCGTTCAGAGTCTAGATGGAGAGGTTAGAAAATGGTTTAGAGAGTTACCAACAAACTCTATTACCATAATAGAAGAGCTTTAGGATCTTTTCATGAGACAATGGGGTGAAACTAAGGATCACACATATTACATTAAAGAGTTTGGAGCCCTTAGAAGAAAGAAAGATGAAACCATAGCTGATTTTTCAAAGAGGTTCAATAAAATGTATGGCAGAATTCTTGCAGAGATTAAACCTTCAAAAACTTATGCAAAACTCACTTATGCCAATGGTTTTGATCATGAGTTTTCCCTACTCTTGAGACAAAGAAGACCTCTTACTTTACTTAACATGCAGGAGTCAGCATTAGAAGTGGAGTCAAATATACTAGCTTCTAATAGATTGAAGGGAAACTTAGCTGAACAACTATATGACAGAAAGGGTAAGAAAGAGGAAACTCCGGTGGTTTCCACATCCCACTCTGTAGAAGGTAAAATTGACGAGATGGCAAAGCTTGTGAAAATCTTAACAGCCAAACTGAACACATTGGAATTAGAGAAAAATTCAAACAAACCTGTTCAAGAGAGAGACATAAACCCTAACAATCCAAATCAATTCAAAAGACAGTTTGTACCTCGTTTCATTCCCAGAGAGAGAAGAAACAATGATATACAACGAGAAAGGAGAGTAGCTGAGGATCAAAAGGTGCCCCCACCACTTCAGAATAATGTAACTAATGAAGGAGAAATAGAAGAAGAAGGGTTCTTTGAGGATCTAGATCAAGATATGAATTATTTTGGAGAACAGTTGACTGAAGGTTTTGTGACTGAGGAGGATTTTTTAAACTCAGAATATTATGATGCAGATGTGTTTGAAATAGAAAATGATTTAAATCTTGAAGTGGCTACTGATATATATCAAACTGATCCAAAGAAAATCCTAAATTTGAGATCAGGACCAAAACAGGTGATTCAAAATACTAGAAAGAAGGTAATTCTGCCTCCTAAACAACAATCTGATCCAGTATTAGAAAAAAAATAGAATCAGGATAAACAAAAGAAAGTTGTTGAAGTTAAAGAGGTGAACAAAGGTATGCAGAATTTTAATCTGGAAGATGAATTATGCAAAATTAAGATTCCTAAGCCTTTCACTGAACTGATAAAGAATCCTTCTTATAAAAATTCAGTCGTGAAAATGATTAGTTTAGCAAACAGTCAAGTACCCTCTGACACAATAAATCTACAAGAGGAAAATCCTAAAATTTTCATTGGATCAACTTTGGCAGAAAAGACTGAAAATGATGCAAGTGCATCTCCTCCTTTTTATATTACTCTAACTATTCATGAGAGAATGATACATAATTTCCTTTTGGATTCAGGAGCATCTCATAATCTCATGCCAAAAGCAGTCATGGAGGCTTTAGGTTTTGAGTATAAAAAAACCTTATCATGACTTGTATGCTTTCGATTCTCGAGCTGTCAAATGCCTAGGAGTGATAAAGGATATGGTAGTTAGTTTAGCTCAGCTACCTATGAAGAGTGTAATTATGGATGTTGTAGTGGCAGACATTACACCTAAGTTTGGAATGCTCCTCTCTAGATCTTGGGCCAAGAAGGTAGGTGGAACACTACAGATGGATTTAACATATGCAATCATCCTTGTCTTTGGAGGTGAAAACAGAAGGTTGTATAGAGAGTTACAATTTGCTTATATTGTGATTGATGACAAAAATCCTACAAATCATCCCTTGTATGCTGTTGAAAAGGATTTGGGTACTTGTATGTTACATTTTAGTGATGATAATGATGCTGCTGGTTTATTATAGGTTGAAAAGGAAAAATCAGTCACATGCACTAGGGAACAGGAGGATGAACTTTGGCAAATGTATTTTGATGGATCATCATCCAAAGAAGGTGTTAGAGCAGGAGTTGTTCTGATATCTCCTGGTGGTGAAGCGGTAAGATTAATGTACAAGTTGGAATTTACTACCACTAATAATACAACAGAGTATGAGGCTTTGTTGTTAGGTTTGAAAGCTGCAAAAGATTTAGGTATTCAACAAATATCTGTGTATGGTGACTCTGAGTTAGTTGTTTAGCAAGTAAGGAATAACTATCAAGTAAAACAAGATCTGCTGAAAGTTTACCGAAATGAAGTATGAGACATGATAGACAACTTCTTTGTGGCTTTTAATATCACTTATATTCCTAGGGATCATAACCAAACTGCTGATTCTCTTGCCCTAGCAGCTACACATTTCAGGATTCCTAAAACAACACAGCTGGAGTATCCTATTGAGGTTAGGTATAGACCTTATGTGCCTGATAATGTAAAGCAATGGAGAGTTTTTGAAGATGATATTGAGATAAAAAGGTTTTTAGAGCTGACAGGTGAGTTTTCCAATTCCTTAATTGATCAAGAACAAGATGATGAAATTGAAGATTTTGAAGGTGTTGCAGATTGTAGGTCATAAAATCATTGAGCTGAAAGGTAATTTCATTCCTAAGGGTTTGGTACCTTTGGATAGGATTTTTTTGAAGGATGATACTCCTTTAAAACCAGTTATGCAGTCTTCAGATGAAAATGTGATGGATTTCAATATTGGTACTAAGGAACATCCCAGAATGGTGAAGATCTCAAAGGCACTCACAACAAAACAAAGAAACAGGTACATCAAGTTATTAAAAGAGTATGTTGATGTTTTTGCTTGGTCATATTGTTAACACCCAAAAATGGTTAACTACCTCATCTACCCCATTTCATGGCTCATTCGTCCATTTACCTACCATATTTCCCTAAAAATCCCACTAAAAGCCTCC